>JARQOC010000002.1:190547023-190814182 GCA_033576535.1 Allobates femoralis | reverse complement strand
GCCTGATCTAAATGTCACGTCTTTCTCTTGTGTGATTATCTCTCTCAGGAATATAGGCTGGATGTGAGGTTTCTGTGTATTTTACAGCACAGCTCCAATGTCTTACATATGTCCTCACCTTGATTTCTATTATTTGCCTCAGCCCTCTTTAAGCCAGTACTTTGTTTCTCCCCTCTCCACACTCTGGAAAACTGTATACTGCCCCCTACCCAGTCCTGCTGACATCTCTTGAACTTAAAGGGAATCTTTCAGCATTTTTTTGCTACAGGATTTAAAACTAGTCAAGTCAGCATGCTGTAGGATGTAAAACTGGGAAGTCAGCGACATGTCTCTTATCAGGATATGTGCTGTTGTTTATTTTTAATGAAGGTTTTATCACCAGGTGATTATCAATGCCTGTTAGTCTGAATATGCACTCTCCATTGATAAGCAGCTCACTCTCTATAGACTATGTAGACAGAGCTGCAGGGTTAGCTGTCTGAGCTCTGTTTCATAGTTCAAACTTTAAAGAAGAGGTTGGGAGAGCAGAGAAAACCATCAGTACTGGAAGACGCAATGGTTTCTTTCTTTTCTTGAACTGTCATTGTTTTTATGTGCTTGATAAGTGCTACAGTAGGTGTAAAAACATAGAAATTAGGGGGAAAAGACTGTGATCTGTGATCACAGATGAGCTGATGTAATGTGCACCACAGACCATGCACAATGCTCAGCTTGAGGTCAGACGATACACCTAAGGCTGTGTGCCCACATGCCGGGTTAGGGCCGGTTTAGATGTGTAAACCGCCGGTCGGTTTACATAAGTTTTATGTAAATTTATGTTAATCCAAACCGGCGTTTGGATTAACATTAAAACCTATGTAAACCAACACCCGCTGTGCACACAGCGGCGGTTTACACATGCTCATCTGTTGTTAACCCGCTGGGTTCCCAGCGGGTTAGCAAAGAATGAGCATGTCCTATAAACCGGCCGGTTCTGCAGCTGCTGCAAGCAGAATCATGTGCTGCTTCCAGCTGCTGCAGAACCGCCGGCGCTAACCCGCTGTGCACCCGCCTCACATACCCGCCAGGAAGCCACCGGACGCCTGCAGAGCTTCCTGGCGGGTCCGCCCAGCCGCCCACCGGCACAAAGCCGGTATGTGGGCACACACCCTAAAAGGTGTATCGACTGCGCGTTACCAGAAATGACGCGTTCAGCGTCATACCTGGAATGCTGCAGACTGCTCGGAGGCAAGCTGGGGAGCGCGCATTTAAAATTCAATATCGCGCGTGATAAAGACACCAGGAGGCAGGAAAAGGGACAGAAAGCGGACGCCCAGGAGGGCTCGTAACGGTAGCCCTCTTTCATTAACATACCCGTCAGAAAGGTATAAAAATGAGGCGGTCGACAGGGTAAAGGGTACTCGGGTATCGGGTCTGATGGCGACTTGGATGGGGATCACTGCTGGTCGGTCCCTGGTCCCATGCCCTGGACCCTCAATGACGAGGATGGTGGGGATGATGGTGGTGAAGGGGATTGGTTACGTGACGCCACCTGTGGTACCTGGTAAAGTGCATACCAGCGCTGCGGCCGGCAGCTGAGGTGATGGAGGTGCAGCTCAGTGTAGTACAGCTCCCCACAGGTGGAGCTTTACCTCAGGGCAGCGGGGATGGATGAGGGGAGTCGTAGTAGCGTCTCTGTGGCTAATGCTGTGGATGGCGGCGGTTAAACAGGCAGTGCACACACAGTAGTCTTTGTTTCGGTACCTTTTACTGGTGACAGGGTAACAGGTACAGTCCAGAGAAGTAACCAGGTCCCTGGTGCAATTTGGGACTTTCACCTTTGAGAGTTGAGGCCTCCTCTGTCTCTGTGTACAGTAGTTTGGGGTAAGTCCTGCCTATAACTGAACTCATCACTCCTCCTCCCTCTCAGGGCTTTACTCTGTCACTGACAATGAGGTCCTTCTGCGGGGTCCCTAGTCCTCCTATGGCCCCTGGTCCTGTGTTTGGTCAGTTTGAGTGTCTTATACTTGTACTCCTTCCGGGCTTTCACTGCTACAATGAATGCTGGTAGCTTCGGACTCCGGTCTCCGGGTGTACTACAGGGAAACCGGTTTTGTTCCCTTCTTTAATTCTTCTATTCTCCACTGGCCTCCGACCCTCTCCCAAGGTGCAGCTGGGTCAGTGTTCACTGTTCCTGGGCCTAGATCGTTCCCCAGCGACCAGCTCCTCACTCCTGCTCTCTTCACTGCCTGACTGGAACTAACTGCAACTAACTGATACCTCCCCTCAGTCCTGGATCTTTTAAAGGGGATCTGGCTTTAGGCAGCCAGTAGAGCTCCCTCTTCAGGTCTAGGGTGGAAGGTGTTGTGTGCTGCGTGTACCAAGGTGTAAATCCCTCCTTGCACCGGTGGATCCTGTGGCAATCCCCTGCAGGGGTGCCACAAAAACATTTTATAAAACATTCACATCTCATGTAGGACAGAGAGGGATAGTTAGAGTAGTAATAAGAAGATGCAGGGACAGGTAGTGATAGCCTTGGGGGCTTTATCTAGGTGCCAGGTTCACTTTAACTTTGTCACAAGCACGCCTGCCTGGGTTTGGTCACCTTTTAGTCTTAAGCTTTGACATACACAATAGATCAAACAAATTGATGATCCAATTTTGTAGCAAATGACTATAATGAAGCTGAGCTTTGATCTCCCAGTTTCTCCTCTTTATGGCTTACACCATAACAAATTACACGGTGATATTTTTTCCTGGTTAGTGTGCAGTGTACATGCGGAGAGTGATGGCTCGCAGATGATGTTTGATCAGGCATTCTCTACAAAGTTTCTTATTTTCTGTTACTATTTTTCCTTTAGGACTGGGCTACGCTGTGACTTTTATTTAGCATTACAGACAGGGGTGCACCTAGCCTCTGCTGCCTGAGGCGAACTGCAAAACGGCGCCCTTCTCCCACTTGTAAATTTTTTTAATTGGTAAAAATAAATCTGGTTCATACAAATTTCTATTTATCCTGTAAAAATGAGCAAAATAGTGGACATTTCAGTTTACAGAAACAGAAAAAAAGATGTCCAAACACAAGGATGTCAGTGCCATCACATGCACATATAAGAGCCACACAGAAGAATCCAGGATAAGGATCATTAATGGCAATGACCGCTTGGCACAAGCATATAGACACACAATGATGGCGGCAGAGCTGTGGTCCTGTAGGCAGACACAGTCCTGCATCCTTATAGCATACACACAGGAGGCAGCACTGATTCACAACCTCTGGCACACGCCTACAAAACGCTGGACCGCTTGCCTGGCACTAACTAGTCAGACTTGTCACCATGCAGCACTGTCCACCCACCAATACAAAGACCTACAGTCTGAACATCAACAAGCCACCACTGCACTAAGCTAGGAAAATGGCGCATCTCCTCCAAAAGACCCAGTCTCCTCTCGAATTGCTTAGCCAATCATAAGCGCCACACACGGAGCTGTCTGGAATTAATCACAGGGGCCTTTCTATTGGGTTGAGCAAAAGATGTGGGAAGGGGGAAGAGCACCACTGACCAACCACCACTCAGGAGAAACATGGCTGGATGCCTGTATGTACTGAGGGGTGGCAGTGGACGTGGTGTGTAAGTTTTGGCCAATCAGTCGTGCAGCAGAGGGACAATGGATCCGGCATCATAGAAATCAGGGAGCTCCAGAGCAGAAGTTCAAATTGGGCAATCCCCAAAAAAAGAATATTTGACTGGGTCACATAGGTACATCTCTCACAATATTTACAAAGTAATTTTCCTCCAACTAAAGCCCCTAGATTCCCATTTCATTGCACCCATAAAGTGTGATGCCAACAAACGTGCCCCACAAACACTGTATGATTTCCCCCCAGTGAATTCCTTCACACGCACAGTATTATGACCCTACTGTACCTCCTTCAACTACCCTGGCACAGTATGATCCCCAACTATGACCCCTGCCCAGCCCTCTATGTAGTATAATGGACCTACATACAGTATAATAGCCCCCAACATAGCCCTCAAATAGTCCTTCATAAAGTATAAAGGCTCCCTCGCAGCCCTCCAAGTACTATCATGCCTCCCACAGAGCCCTCCATATATTATAAGGGCTTCCATATAGTATAATTGGCTCCATATAATATAATGCACCCCCACAGTCTTCCACATAGTATATTGCACCCCCAAATTCCTCCATATATTATGCACCCCCATAGTCCTCCATATAATATAATGCACCCTCACAGTCCTCCATATAGAAAAATGCACCCCACAGTCCTCCATATAGTATATTGCACCACATAGTCCTCCAAATGGCATATTGCACCCCCACAGTCGTCCATATAGAATTATGCACCCTCACAGTCCTCCGTACAGTACATTACACCCTTAAAGCACACCATGTAGTATAATACACCCCACAGTCCTCCATATAGTATAATGCACCCCCAAACTCCTCCATATAGAATAATGCACCCCATAGTTCTCCAAATAGCATATTGCACCCCCACAATCTTTGATATAGTATATTCACCCCCATAGTCCCCCATATGGTATAATGCACCCCACAGTCCTCCATATAGTATAATGCACCCCAACAGTCCTTCATATAGTTTAATGCACCCCCACAGGCTTCCATATACAATAATGCACTGCATAGTCCTCCAAATAGCAAATTGCACCCCCACAGACCTCCATATAGAATAATGCACTCCCACAGTCCTCCATATAGCATAATGCAACTCTACAGTCCTCCATATAGAATAATGAACCCCCACAGTTGTCATATAGTATAATGCACCCCACAGTCCTCCATATAGCATATTACACACCCCCACAGTCCTCCATATAGCATACTGCACTCCCATAGTCCTCCATATAGCATATTGCACTCCCATAGTTCTCCATATAGTATAATGCACCTCCAAAGTAAATACTCCCGCTCTCCTCGGTCTTCACTGGCTGCTCCAGGTCTCCTCAGTGTTCTCCCGCCCTCTCTCTGAGTCTGAGCACGGCGGGGCACTCATTGATGACATCATCGCTCCTCTTCCTACTGAGCTGCAGAGACTCCGGGACCCGGAAGAATGTGGCTGCAGCGGTGGCCAGGAATTTAGGAGGTGGAGCGGCATCTGCAGGGAGCTGCGCTACCACCGGGCGCCCCCCTCGGATACCACCCCCTGTCTGCTAGCAGAGGATGTCGCCTGAGGCAGACAGCTCATGTCGCCTCATGGTAGGTGCGGCCCTGATTACAGATTCGATTTTTTTTTTTCTACACACTACATCCAATAACGCTGATTTTACCCCCACGGGCTGAGCACTGAGTGTACCTGAGCACTTTGATGCCTGTTCCAGTACTTCGCATATGTAAAGCACCCGAACTCTGAACTCATTCTTTGTTCGCTATGACATCTCCAGTAGTGGTGCTTCACATCTATGTCCCTGCCCCTGTCTGATACTCACGTTCCGGCAGATTCACCTTTTCAACTTTTTCCATCGCCAGTCCAGTTGGTCTGCAGGGGTTTGTGACCTGCCAGCGTTTCATGGTAGGTGCCATAGGTCACTTTTCAATACAGCTCTAAGATCCTTGTGCTGGCTCCTCATAGAGATGCATTAAGTTCTTGTGAAGTAACTTCTGGTTCCTGACCATTCAGAAATTTCGGGCACAAGATCAGACCACAGCGGCGTCTGTAAGAGGTGAAGCTGTCTGAAAGTGAGTGTTGCCAGGGAGCCTATATATAAAGTGCCACTCCAGGGCTGAAGCGCTTCATCCCCCCCCATCCCCTTCACCCCTGCTGGAGTGGTGCTCTGAGATGTGCATGTCACATATGATGAGATAAGGGCGGCTTCACACCATGGTAAGGTCCAGTCCGGGGCTGTCCAGACAGCCCTGGACCGGATTTTGACCCCATAGTGTCCTATGGAGCCGAATGGCAGCTCTCTGCCATCCGGTTTCCATATCTCAGGAAGAATCCGGGAGAATTCAGATTTTTCTCACCGGAGACAAAAACGTTGCTTGCATCATCTTTGTGTCCGGGGAGAAAAATCTCCCCAAATTGCCGTATCCCGGATTCTCCAGGATTCACCCTGATCCGGTGCAATCCGGCGCTCCCTAACATGGGAGCCTATGGGGCCAGGATTGTCCTGGTCCGGGAGGATTTGGGAACGGACACCTGCGGCTGCACGCCGCTGTTGTTTCAGGACCGCGGCTAGCTAGCCGTGATCTTGAAAAACCAGCAGCTGCAGCTGCGTGCGGCAGCGCACAGGACCGGAGGGCATATTAGCCCTCTGTGTGCTGATCCAGTCAGGGGCTGTCAGGTTCATCCCTGACAGCCCAGGATCGGACCTTACCATGGTGTGAAGCCGCCCTATGACACTGTATAAAAGTTTATGACTTACCAAATCTGTGTAATTAGTGGGCTAGCGTGGGTTGTCAGTGCCCAGGCAAAGTAGGTAATTCACCCCCTAACCCAGTAAAATTGCTCTTGTAATATCCCCAAAATAAATGCCCCACGAAAGTAATAATGGCAGGATATTGCCGTCTTGTAGTCCATGGCTTCGGCACCATTGATCCGTTCATGAAGGTTTGATTTGACAATAGGCCCAGTTGCAGGTCACGTGTATGAAAATTGAGTAAAATATGTGTAGTTATCACTGTGTTCTCTATGTAGTGGAGCCTCATTATTGGTTGCTTTTTTGGTGTATGTTTATATGGGACTGATACTCCTCAGATATTCTTTATGGGTTTTTGCATCGCAAATATGCAGCTAATTACAGTGGCAAAAGATTCTGCAGCTGAAATGGACCTCCAATGTGAATTCTTAATCCACATCATGTCAATGTTATGCTGTAGATATTCTTCAGGGATTTAATACTAAGCAGAATATAAAATGAAATCCAACACAAATCTGCATCAAGACCTGCAACAAATCAACGTATTCTATCTCAAATCTATGAAAATGTACAGTGTGAAGGGAACGTGCCCTTATGTCTTCCACGTCTGCACTTGTGATTTTCTAGACATCTTGGAGTTTGGTGATGCAAACATGTGTGGAGCTATTGTGCTGGTGCCAGACTAATGGAATTTTACTGAGTAATGAAATTGATCTTGGCGAGTGACACTCTTCATGTAAGAAATTTTTTTTTTAAATAATGCTGGAATGTATTTTGCATCAAAAGCCTCATTAAATGGTTTAGATAATTCCGTGTGACCATGACGGACTCGTATCATTGCAGGCATAAAAGAAAGACTTCTTGTGCTACAATGTATGGAAAAGAGTCAAGCATCAGTAAGCGGCAAGGTAAAATCCAAGCGCATCAATTTTAGGAGTCTTTCACACTGGCTTTTTTTTTTGCATTGTGATCCGAAGTGCTTCCCAGTACAAAATAAACTGCATGGGCACGCCTAGGTAAACGGCCGCACTCGCGGCCACACTTATGCGGCATACATTGCGGCAACGCCCCTATGGCTTTGTCTATGGGGCACGTTGGGTGGCAGGAGCCAGTTCTAACTTGGGTTGCTTTTCATGGCTTGGCGGCAGGGTTTATGGCGTGCGCGTGAAAAAAAATGCTGCTGACCGCGTATTTTTTTCCCACGGCCGAAACTGCGGCTATAACGCACATGCTGCAAGCCCCATAGACAATGCATAGGGCTTGCTGCAAGTGCGCAGCCGTTAGGTGACAGATGCGGTAAATCTGCTGGATCTGCCGCAATTTGAAAAAAACACCAGTGTGAAAGGGGCCTTATTGAATGATATGCATGAGGAAAGCACAGTATGCTCATTGCTGTATTACAGATCCACACAACATGGATAAAAAAACGTCGTTGTATCTAAGGGTACCGTTACACGTCGCAACATTGCATGCAATTTCACTGGCAATTTGCTGGTTGCAGTGAAATCATGGACACATTGTTTTATTTTGTTGCCGTGTACAAAATGGAATAATGTGTCCATGATTTCACTGCAACCAGCAAATTGCAAGTGCAATTGCATGCAATGTTGCGATGTGTAACGGTACCATCAAGAGTTACTCAATAGTATTGGATGAACAGGAACTGTGTTCTGAAGAGCTGTTTCTTGAACAGCACAGAGCTGCCGTGCTAGAAATCCTATCGATTCATTGTTTGTGCTACTGGGGAAAAAAATGAGTGAGGTGCTTGGCTATTTGGTCTATTTTCTTCGGGAATGAATTGAGCAGAGGTGAACATATGTACGTCATCCACTCAATTCTTGTGACTGCACAACCTGATTTTCTTGCACCCCTTTTCTAGATAACGGAGGGTCACTGTGATTTTGTCATGCCGGCTTCAGACTGTTCACACTGGGGAGTCTGATGTGCAGCCTTAAGCCTCTTTGTGGCTTCACACGCTTCACACTTGCGTTCGCCGCCAATGCGTATTGTTTAACATAGAGACGCACGGTGTATGCGCTCGGGTGCGCATGGCCGTGCGCACCTATTGCCGCCATGTGTGATTTGTACGCATGCAGAGGCTTGCGTACAAATCATACATTCTCGTCCGCACCATGAACGCAAACCAACGGTCCTCATGTTAAACTTAGGGACGCGCGGTGTATGGCTCGGCTTGCGTTCGCCCGCCACAATATGCAGCAGCAGCGAACGCAAGTGTGAAGCCACCCTTAGGGCGTCGATGGTGGTTTGTTCACTGATGTTCAGCTTTGCAGGAGTTTAATTTTTGATTGTGTCAATTAAAGCGTCAAGGCGTTCCAGCAGCCTTAAACTTTAAGTATGGCTCAAGACTGGATGCTGACTATAGCATTTGTATGCCTCTTCTATACCGGCTCCTGTGTTGGACTTGCTGTTGAAACTTAAATCTTTACTTGTTGTCTGGTGAAGTACACCTTGTTATTTTTTCATTCCCTATTTGTTTTTGTGTTCTCTCTACACTCATATTGTATCTTGCTGAATGCTTGCTGTGTGGTGCTGTTTACTTTACCCTATCTGTCTTTATATGTGGGATCCTTATGGTTCTCCTCCTGGGGTTGGGGTTGGGGGTCTAGCTCAGGGCTGGACAGGAGAAAGGGACAGGTTGGAGACTCGGGCCTCTCTACCATCAAGGGTACCCCTGGGTAAAGGAAAGTCAGGGTTTCCCCAGACTAAGGGGCAGTTCAAGGGCACAGGTTCCTTTCCTCCTTTTCTCCCAAAACTCCTTGTGACAGATTTCTCATGACTAGTTGAGTATTCCCCATCCTATGAAAGGAGCTAACTTATTATTTTGGGAATAACCCTTTGTGTCTTATTCTGATATCAGTGTATCATGATGTGCTTATGGACAGAATTCACTGGCTGACCTGATCTAGTTAGCCTCAGGGCTGTGAAGTTGGAGCCGTGGAGTAAAGTTCAGGGAAATTGATGAGTCGGAGATTAAGTCAGAAGTTTGGTTTACCGTCTGCACACCATGGCTGTTTAGTCGGAGTCATGAAGTCTGTGTCCATTTTGGTGGGGCGGGAAAGTTGAACAATGCAGGGCGGGTTTTGGAACATGGAGGGGCGGCGAGACGTTTACCCACCAAGACTATATACCAGCTCCGTGACTCAATAGGAGGCAAGCTCTGCACAGAATATAAGTTCATATCACAGGTATGTGTGTTCAGTCTGGGCACATACAGGGGTTACTAGAACCCCATTTAGATGATGTATAACCTGGAGGGCACAGTATAAAATTCCCTGGGGGGGTTGACTGGTTCCCTTTAATGTAAAGGGGTTGTCCACCACTAGGACAACTCCTCAATCTCTGTTTCCCCATAGTACAGTAAATAACACTTATACTGACCTCTGTCGCTGGTCCAGCAGTGCTGCACACCCTCTTCCAAGACTCGCGTGGTATTATGTCACATGATCCCTGTGGTCAATCAACAACCACTTCATTCTTACTTTCTCTGAACAAATCAGCCATCTGAAGGAAGTGAGAGCAGCCAAAGAACTGACTGTTCCCGATGTCACCTGTATCTGAAGAAGACAGTGAAGCCAGCACTGACAAGTTGCAGGGATTGCGTGGAATTGATAGGTTGCAGGGGTTGTGTGACATAATGTCATGTGAGTCCCAGGAGAGGCTGTGCTGACACCACAATAATGGCGCTGGCACCAGAAGTGGCGAGGATAGATGTAATTTTACTGTGCAGGAAACCACAGAAGGGGTTGTCCATGTAGAGGATAACCCCCGTAAGATGTCTATGAATGTTCCCTGCTTGTTTCTCCATTTAAAGTGTTGTTTAATAGTGGGACATAGCAACAGCATTTGCATAAAACATGCACTGACACAGAGAACCGTGAATAGAAGCTCTTAATACGTCACTACATGTGACATTATAAAGCAGTGCTGAGGGGCAGGCATAAACCAGAGATGTAATATGTATATAATGGATCATCTCCACAGTGAACCCATCTGTGAGAACACTATGGAAAGCAGAAGTGTCCTTCAAAATGGCTGCCGCTCCCCACCTTTTCCACAAAAAAATGTTTTAACCATTACACTGATGGCTGACTTTCTATGCCAAGAAATCATTTCACAGCAAGATACATGACATTGTATTTGTCTGTTCCTACTGATTCACTGCTGATATATGTGTTGCCTATATGTTGCCTCACCCTATGAGTAAGTTGACCTGTCTGGGTGTGTCATGGGAGTTGGCCATTGAGATGCCACCTGCATTTTCAGCATCTTGTATATGTTTGTTAGACATTTTCTATGGGTAATATTATTATTTATTATTATAGCGCTATTAATTCCATGACGCTTTACATATGGATGGGTATATAAAGACCAAGTACAAGGCACATGGACAACATATAGAATACATGTACAGAAGGAGAGAGGACTCTGTCCGCGAGGGCTCACAATCCTATCATGGTCATTATGTAACAGTGACAAATTATACAGGTACTCAGCTACAACATTTTTATTTCTGTGGAAGAATACCTCAGGATAGTGGTGCTGTGCCCATGTGGCACCATAGAGCTTCAGTTGAGAGACTGCGTTCATGTACTAAAAAAGGCATTTCCAGCAGGAAATGTTACAAATTCCTCATATTTGATGTCTATCAACTCAGGGGAACACCCAGGCTCTGTCCACTGTGTTAATACCCCCTGATCACAAATCATGGGAGATCTACATGCCTGCACCCATATACCTTTTTTAATTATTTAGTTCTAAATGGTCCTAGAATTTGTACATTAATACAAATACTTTTTGGGTTAGGCCGGGGTTCCAATTGCAAGAGCCTCATGCATGTCTCGTGCTGCATCATCCGGTGGCTGCCGACTCTCCGGACTGGAGCGTGCAGCTTCATCTATTTCTATACATCTCCTGTCCCGGAGAGCGGGTGGCAGTGACGGGTCATACGATGCGAGGCTCGCACATGTCTCGCAAGTGGAATCCCAGCCTTATACCGTAGTGATAACCTATACCGTATAGAGTATATTAAACCATTGAAGTGTCATGTGCATATCATGTAATTTTTTAATTTTCCTTACTTTAGGGCGACACAATGAATCTAGAAAAACTCAGCAAACCAGAATTGCTGACACTACTAAGCATCCTAGAGGGGGAGCTGGAAGCCAGAGAGCTTGTGATCGAGGCAATAAAGGTAATTTCTTCTTACCGCTCATTAATCTTGTAGAACTTTAATCAAGGAGATGTAAAATTAAAAGCTAAAAAGCAACAAATAATGAATCTGTGGCTTAAAACGTCTCTGACTCTCTAATACGTTTTGCTTTTTTCCTCCTACAATGTTTTGTACAGCCTCAGAATGATTCTCTGTAAGAAAAGATTGTGATCAGTCCCAGTAGAGGTGTATTCCCATGTAATATTGTAATGGCATATCTCCCGCACAGGGGCATTCCACGTGGCCCAACCTCAGGGCGACAACACCATTTAATGCAGGGCTGTGGAGTTGGTAAGGCAAACCTCTGAATCCTACTCCACCAAAATGGACTCCCGACTCCACAGCCCTGGTCATGGATAGTGGTGTGTTATTCCTCATACTGGAAGTTGCTGGCGGTGTCACAATGAGCTTAAAAACATACAGATTCCCGGGTCGGCTTATCATAGATCAGTAGGGTTCTTATGGTCGAACTCCCAATAAATCACATATCACTTTTTGTAGTGGACGACCTCTTTTAATTATATTATACAGGAAAAATGAAGTTTTTTTTCAGCTCACCCCTCTGCGGTCCCCCTCCAGCGTTGATGGATCCCGTTCCTGGTGCACGGAAGAATGCCCTTGGCATCGGTTGACCGTGCCGACAGATATAGTTGCAGTCCAGCGACAGCAGGGAACAGGAGTTTTTTTTAAAACACACTTTTATTTTTCTTGATTAAAAGTCCAGTGCAGCATTAGTGAGCCCCAAAGCAGAACACAGGGCCCAGTCCTACACATTTCAGTTAGGAAGACTTAGTCCAGACTTTCAATCAAGAAAAATAAAACTGTGTGTTTTAAAGAAAAACACTCCTGTTTCCTGCTGTCGCTGGACTGCAACTATTTCTGTCTATTAATTATACTTCTCATTTACTGAATGGGCTTTCCTGGAGTCCATAAAATCTGAGTGGACATCTGCAATTACTTTTGTCTTCAAGATAATGATGTTTAATCCACCAGATGTATGTTCTGCAGCTGAGCAGATTCATAATTGAGCCTTATATATCAAGGTGATTTTGCTGCTTCAAATGACTCCAACCATTTTGCACCACATGAAGTTGGGCAACTATGCCTTGCTTGGCATTTTCACTGTAATTTCGAGCATCTCTGCCAACCTGGTTGCAGCCAGGTGATGGGACATGACACAGTCCACCCAACAAATGTATGACAATTTGTGGGGTACATTACGATAGAGATGTTACTCCAGTGTGAGTAGAGTATCATTTCCGGTGGAGACACATGCCAATTGTAGTAATGACTAATTCATTAAAGTATTGGGAGCATCTTATTCCACCATGCCCATCATTAAGACTGGTCTCTGAAGAAACACTGCACACTCTAGTTGTAATGCAAAAACGTAAAGTCACTAATAATCAATTGTGAGAGCTAATCCCAGACTAGGAAGTAGTGGTCTATACATTATAGGGATTTTTACATAATCATCAATTTTGTGAGGACTCATGAAAACATTGCTATAAGGGATGTTTCTACCATAAAGGTCTTGGTCACAATGTCGCTGAATTAGAGCATTCTAATGGAAGAGAGGATAAGGAAGAGTCTTTATTTTGTACACAAAAGGAACCTATGAGATCTGAACTAGTAGTAGGGTAGATATAGAGGGCCTGAGAAGGACGATTATTCCTGTAGGACAGAGTTGTGTCCACAGAAGGGGTTTGCTAGGATTACGAAGGGTGAGGGCCTTCTTGTGGTATAGAACTGTACAGAAATAAGTATGTAGGTATAGGTAGATGCTAGTTGTACTCGCTGGGTAGTATCCTGAAGATTGTTAGTCAAGGAAATATGTAGATCGATGTGATAGGTAAGCTACGTATACAGTATAGGTTAGGATAGTACTTGAAGATATGGGATTACATGAATTTCTTCAGAGATGTCCGGATACTCCGTGTCCCAATGTGAGGAACTCTGGTCCTCGGGATAAAGCTCAAGTACCGTGTGTGCTGGATCTAGTAGAAAGCCGCCATGCTTAGTCTTGGCCAGGAGAAATCTCATGAGTCCTCACACAATTATTGAAGACATCATCTTTTTGCATTACAACCAGTGTGTGCGGTGCTTCTTCAGAGACTATAATATAGGTTCATAGAACCTGCTCACTTTCACCTCGGCTCCTTCAGGGGTATGCACGCCATTACCTAACTTATGACATCATTAAGACTGGCATGGCTAACACCAGTTTTACTATATCAGGTCCATAACTTGAATCCCTGATGTTTCCATGCTTGGACGTCTCGGGAGTGGTCTTAATCTTTTACTAATTACTACCTCTTTATTAATACTCACACTGGGAAGGCGGTCAATCAAACCACTGCCCACTGGTCTCTGAGCACTTAGGGTGTCCAGACTAGCTGGGAGGACCCTTCTGTACTGTCATTTATTTCTTGTACATCATCTTTTTCTGTGAGGTAGCCCCATGCTCCTTGATGTGTTTCACAGTATATTGCACAGTGGCGGGTGGATAAATCACGTCATTGCATTCCTTACTTCAGTTTGCACAGAATTATTGCCATTCCTTATCTGTGACACACGACTGAGCTGGCCTCGATCTGTCATTTCACCGTCCTTTTAAACCTCACTGTGCCGTGTATGCGGCCTCTTCTCTAAAGGGTTAATTCTGTCACGTAGCTCTCGGATACAGTGTGATTGCTGGAATTCCTGGGCTATTATCATGTATTTGGACGATTTGCAGCACAATTATATCTTCGCCTGGAGTGATGTGGACTTGCAGTCAAGCTCCACGGCCCTTCAATATAATATCGTTTCTTTCTGGATTTAATACACCTGCGGCTTTAAGATAAGAAATGGTATCATTAATTTCTTTATCTTTGCGCTCATCCCAGTGAGACTGCCCTACCCACATGCTCAGTGCACGCCATTCAAGGATTTGATTTCCCAATATGGGCCATTTGCAGAAGTGCAGCCAAGCTCTGAGCTCTTTAGCAGGACTCTGAAAGGCTTGTGTGCCAAGATTAAACCTCTGAGCTGATTTCAATGCCTTAATAAGGGCTCAGAGCAGTAAATATTTAAATCCACTTGTTAGAAACAGAGTTTGTTTTCATCCCGTCCAGTGATCAGCATCAGTGGCCCTTCCGTCAGTATTGCTTCAGACCTGCAGCTGCTGGTCCATGGATATAGTACTGTGTACTGCATGTAGGCATTGTAGGTTGATGTAATATTTAAAGCACCACTCCATTGCTTTTAAAACCAAGTCCCCTGATCTGCGTGTTATATTTTCCCTCCAGCAGTTTTGTCTTCTATCAGCACCACTCCAGTTGGTCCTTGGTGATTTGCAACTCCAGTGTTGCATAAAGTGCGCCAGAGGTCACTACTCAATACAACTTTGAGAGCCTCATCCTGGCCTCATAGACTTGCATTGGGAGCTTGTGATGTAACTTCTGGCCAATTAAAAGTTAGTCACAAGATGGTGCAGGGAGACACGAGCTGTGCCAAAAAAGCATGAAAACGACAGAGGTTAAGCAGAATTCCGGGGAGCAGGGGCCTTAGATTTAAAGTGCCACTCCAGCGCTGAATCAAATATAACGCTGCAGTGGTGCTTTAAGCAAAACCAAAGAAATGGGCAGGAACACATGTTGGAATAGGTGCAGTGTGTAGGTGCACATTCACACTGTGGCCATTTGACAGACAAAACTTATGATGAGAACAAATGAGCAAATACCCTGAAGTAAGGCTAGGGCCACATTTACGTCGAGTTTTTGTTAGGACGGGTTGCATAGAGCAGAATTACCGCAGAGATACCATAGTGTAACGCTGTGTTAACACTGCTATAAAGTAATATTAGTGCCGGGATCTGAAGCGCATGCAGACGCGAGCACACAAGTGCCTGCTTTTGAAATCTCACATTAGTTTGTAGTGGACAGCTGACAAGCGGCATTAAGCTGTCCTCTACAAAATAGCGCGAGATTTGAATCACAGGAACTTTTGTGCCCGCATTTGTATGCACTTTGGATCCCGGAACCCATATTACTCTATGGCAGCGTTAACACAGCGTTACACTACGGTAATGTTGCTCTATGCTGGACCCGTCCTAACAAAAACCTGATGCAAATATGGCCCTAGCCTAAGTGAATTACTAAAAAGTACAAGTACGTGTAATTAACATGGGTACTTTAGTTGACAATATTTTGATCAAGATTCTAACCGCATTCCGCTGTGACAAGGTGTCTCTAATTAGAATGGACCTTACAGGCTGGTTTCACATTACGGAATTATGAATTCCGATGCTGTCCGATAAAAATTGGACATCATCGGACCGATTTTTGCCCCCATGCAGCCCTATGGGCATCGAACCGAATCGGATGTGCACTAAATGCCATCCGATTTGGTCCAATCCGATTCTGTCCGATATGTTTATCGGTGCAAAAATCGGAGCATGCTCCGATTTTTGCACCGAAAATAAAATCGGACAAAATCGGATGCCATTTAGTGCACATCCGATTTGGTCCGATGTTTTTAGCATGGGGCCCTATGGAGCAGGGTCCGAGGAAACATCTGATGTGTCCTCGGACCTGATTTTACTGTACTGAGCATGCTCAGTACAGTAAAAATGCTCTAAACAACTAATTTTACTTCCGCAATGTGTGTATATACATTGCGGAAGTAAAATTAAGTAAGGCAGGGGTTAAAAATAATAAACAATGTATGCTCACCTGTCCACGATCCACCCGGCGTCTCCAGCATCTCCTGCCTGTAGGACCTGCCGTGATGTCAGTCACATGACCGGTTACCACGGTAACCGGTCATGTGACTCTGACATCACGAGAGGTCCTAGGATCAGAAGAAGAGCTGGAAGCGCCGCTGGACTCGTGGATAGGTAAGAACAAAATGTTTTTTATTTTTTATTCCGGAGTACAGGGGAAAGGAGGGGGAGTACTGGGGAACATGAGGGGGCCACACAGGGGACATGAGGGGGCCACACAGGGGAGAAGAGGGGAACGCACAGGGGTGAAGAGGGGAAAAAAGAGGAGGAAACAGAAGGGAGAAGAGGGGGGAGCACCAGGGGAGATGAGGGGGACACACAGGGGAGAACAGCTGTGACACGTGACAGCAACTGATCCTGCAGAATGTCGGATCGAATGCCTATTTGGCATCCGACTGCAGGGATCAGTTTAGATCCGATGCTGTCCGATTTATATCGGACAGCATCGGATTTAAAAAAATCGTTATGTGAAAGTAGCCAAAGAGAACTTGTCGCCTCCCCCTGGTGCTATGCTAACTGAATGTAGCACTGAATGCAGCGTATCTGCTTGCATGCAGGGAGGGGGTCCCCCATGTCTCTAGCCCCCCTGTAAGCTGTTAAAAAGACTTTATAAAGTGTACAGATAAGGAGTCTGGAGGGACTTACTCAGTAATGAGTCATCACTGTTGTATGGTGTCCTCAATTCAACTGCAGGGTGGTGGTGGTATGTTGCAGGGCTTAACCACACCTGATTGTTGCAGTGTTGTGGCAACTATGGATAAAGCTCTTATGCTCAATGCCATGTGCTTCCACAATTTGCTGCTGTTCTCAGGCCATAAAGTGTGAACCCAGCATACGCTTTCAACTTGGGCCATTTTTTTTCACATTTTCTTTCAAGTTGAGCCTGACCCCAGAAAGAGAGAGACTGGAAGGGCACAGTCTTTTCATTCTGGGATTGATGGGGTTCATAAAGGTCAACCTCTCACCAAGTGATGTTAGATGGTATTCATGAGCCATTACTTGATAATAAGAATGCCCCTTTAGCAGGGCCAGCATCAGCACCCAGCGCACCTGGGTAAGTGTCGGGCCCTGGACTGCCTGGGGGCCCCGCGCAGTCTGCTGCAGGACAGTGTCCCCTGCCCTTGCATTGCTTCCTCCGATGGCTGTGGGCCCCTGGGAGCTGTGCATTTTCCCCTGACAGGGGCTCTGTCAAGGGCAAATGCGCAGCTCCCAGGGACCCACAACTCTCAGTGGGAGCGCACATGTTAAGGGCACCAGTGCTCTGCAGAGCATGTAATGTGCTTCGTGCTCTGCATAGCATGTAATGTGTCCAGTGCTCTGCAGATCATGTACAGTGCACCGTGCTCTGCAGATCATGTACAGTGCACCGTGCTCTGCAGATCATGTAATGTGCCTTGTGCTCTGCAGAGCATGTACTGTGCCCCGTGCTGTGCAGAGAATGTGCAGTGCTCTGCAGAGCATGCAATGTGCCCCATGCTCTGCATAGCATGTACAATGCCCTGTGCTCTGAAGAGCATGTAATGTGCCCAGTGCTTAGCTATTCTGCTGCAGTTGTGTGCATGTTATGAGCTTGAGCTGCAGAGTATTGCACCCCATCAGACCTGTTCTGTGCATTTGCTGCATTGTGCTGAGCACGAGTGTAGACCGGAGGACTCTCCTGTCACTGGTATGCTCTGCTGTCTGTGCTCTGCCATCTGGTGTGCTCTTCTGTCTGTGCTCTGCTATCTGTGCTCTGCCATCCGGTGTGCTCTGTTGTCTGTGCTCTGCCATCCGGGTTGCTCTGCTGTCTGTGTTCTGCCGTCTGTGAGCTCTTCCATCCATGTGTTCTGCAGTCCGTATGCTCTACTGTCAGTATGCCCTGCCGTCAGATGTGCTCTGCTATCCATTGTGTTTTGTTGTCGCTGTGGGCTCTGCTCTCTATGCTCTGCCATACATTTTGCTCTGCTGTCAGTGTGCTCTGTCCAGCTGCTCACATCTCATTGATCAGTTACTATCAGTGCGGAGTGATCCGGTGGTTGACAGGTCTGGTGCCCTCAGATTACTGATGATGATGACCAGACTGAAGTAAACCATCTCTATTACGCTACGTGTCGACTAGAAAATAGTGGTGCAGATTTTTTTCCCATCAGAAATCTGCATCTGTGGAAAAAAACACAGTAGTAAAATAGCTGTGTCAACGACGTGTTTTTTTTTTTTTTTTTCTTTTTTTTGCTGCAGTTAGGGTGCGTTTTTTGTTTCGTTTTCTTTTCCAGACTTATGCATTGGGAAGTGCTGAGTTTTGGTGGGAAAAGCTGCAGCAATTATTGACATGCTGCAGAATTTCCTGCACTGAAATACTCCCGTAGTGGGAAAAAAACGCATCGTTGGCACAAGTCGTCTTATTTCACATAGACTTTTTTATCCTGCACTGTGCTGCAGATTTCTGGCAGATCTGCAGTGAATATGCACCAAAAACTCTGCAGCATATGTGCTACACCTGCACTGTCAGCACATGGCCTCAGGGGGCGGTAGATACACAGCACACAGGAAAGAGATGGAGGGGGGGGAGAGAGAAAGCGTACAAGGGGGAGACAGACAGAGAGGGTAGACAGCGCCCAGTGGAGACAGACAGCATGTAGGGGAAATATATAGCACAGAGAGGTGAGACAGGCACACAGAGGTGGGGCGACAGGCACAGAGAGAGTGGTGACAGGCATAGAGAGCAGGCGACAGGGAGAGGGAGAGACAATGCACGGGTAGAGACAGCGCGCATGAGGAATTATATATATATATACAGTTCACAGCTTTTATACTAATATATATATTTCAGCCAGTATGTATTAATGTGGCACACTGAGACACTTTCGCCTGGGGCCCACAAACACCTGCAGCCGGCCTTGCCCTTTAGGGTTGGTCCAGGCCTGAATATTTGTGCGGATTTTACACAAAGCATTGCAAAAGTTGAGATCTGGTGAAAATCTGAGCACGCTGGGAATGTTGAAAATCCAGTGTGCTGCAATCATCTTGCTATTTTTTCCAGTGTGGAAGAAAGGGTTTCCTAAGGCTGGTTTCACACTACGGATTTTGTAAAACCAATGCTGTCCGATTTTGGGCCCCATGCAGCCCTATGGGCATCGGACCGAATCGGATGTGCACTAAATGCCATCCGATTTGGTCCGATCCAATTCTGTCAGATTTTATTATCGGTGCAAAAATCGGAGCATGCTCCGATTTTTGCACCGAAAATAAAATCGGACAAAATCGGATCGGACCAAATCGGATGGCACTTAGTGCACATCCGATTTGGTCCGATCAATTTAACATGGGGCCCTATGGAGCAGGGTCCGAGGAAACATCGGATGTGTCCTCGGACCCGATTTTACTGTACTGAGCATACTCAGTACAGCAAAACTGCTCCAAACTGGGAGAGCAGGGGTTAAAAAAAAAAAAAAGAATATGCTCACCTATCCCCAAGCCCCCGCCGACTCCCAGTGTCCTCGCGCTGTCTGCAGAGGTCTTCTTCATCTGTACAGGACCTGCCGTGATGTCACAGTCACGTGACCGCAGGTTACCATAGTGTAACCTGCGGTCATGTGACTGTGACATCACGGCAGGTCCTGTACAGATGAAGAAGACTTCTGCAGACAGCGCGAGGACACTGGGAGTCGGCGGGGGCTTGGGGATAGGTGAGCATATCCTTTTTATTTTATTTTTTTTTTTTTTTCAGCCCGGAGGCTACGATTTAATGCCGGAATCAGATGCCTATTTGTCATCCGATACCAGGCATCAGAAGGGAGCCAATGCTGTCCGAATTTAGCGCACAGCATCGGCTCCCTTCAAATTCGTAATGTGAAAGTAGCCTAAATCCTCATCCTTTTACTATACCTTGCTGTAGGGTCGGGGTTCATGAGGCTTTTAACTTGGGGATTAAAAAGGAAATAATAGTGCACTGAATTTGACAATTCCTTGTTGGGAAAATCATTTATTTTTCTTTTGCAGTTTGCTCTTTAAACTTTCTATTGAATATTTATTATTGATTGGCAAAAACTGTCAGTCCAGATTTACCTGCGAAAGACTGAGTAAAGGGCTATTGATGGGAGCTTGGGGCAGTGTTTGTTTGCATCCACAAGTGGATGTTCTCTCAATGGTTATCTGGGCCTCAATAAAGAGATCAATCAAAGAGATTTCCTCTTCTTTATGTAGTGTTTTTTTGATTTTGAATGTCATGGAAGAGGCCAGGAAGGGGGGTTAGGCTGAGGGAGCCACAGAATAGGAAGTGTTTAGTAAGCTAGGCCATGATTTCATCAGCATCTGGAGCTGTGGCCAGCAGCAGAAGTGACGGGCCGCCAGGAAAAAGCCACAAAGACCAGTTCAGCAAAACTGAGATGTCTTTGTCTTTCGCTTCTATGATCTGCAGTTACTTCTCCTCTAAGCTTCCAGTTACTGTTTCTCAAAATAAAAAGTCAGCATGTACCCAATAGTGATACCACAAACCGTGCCTGTTGGCATCATTTCTTATGTTGTGAGGGCTGCACAGTGATAATGGCTTAAATCGAAGTTCACACTTAGTGTTTTGCGGCTTTCAAAAAAAAAAAAAAAAAGTTTTTGAAGAAAATGCTTTTCAAGAAATGCTCTTTCTTTTGAAGAGATTTTTCTTTTCTGGAAGCGATTTATTTATTTTTTTGCCTTAAGGCCCTGTGCCTTTATTGTTTATACATGTTTGAAAGTTACCCAGTTAACCTGTTAATAAAAATGTCAACTCTCACCCGGTTTAGTTTTTACACCCGCGGACGGGTGTATTTCACCAAGGGGTTTGTAGCGCCCCTCTGGCTACGCGCCACAGAGAGGTATTACACTGTGACAACAAATGTGATATCTCTGTAAGTTGTCAGTTCAGGGTTTAACCTGTGGAGTCTCATGTAACACACAACACACAGGGCTAGGCCACCTTAGAGTAACGGGGGGGGGGGGGGGGGGGGGACTGGGTAGTTAGTAGTTCCCAAAAGGGGGTGGAGCCTAGGTCAGTGAAGAGGTAGTAAGAGTAGTTGAGTGACATTTTACCACAGACAGACAGCGCTGGGAAGGCAGTCAGGAAAGACAAGCCTGACGGTGCCGCTGACAGGAAGGATCCCTGTCTTTTTAAAGTGGGGGCCCAGGACAGCAGGCAACAGACAAGGACTGGTTGGAGGCGGCTGGTTACGTTGGGGGGAAAACACCGGCGACGCGGGAAGCCGAGCCGGTCAGCAGTTCACATCTGACCGCAGACCAACGAGCTGCAGGCCCATAATAATCGGGTTGCTGTTAGCGCCACAAGGACATCTCACCCCTCAGGACTAAAACCGGTTGAGGGCACTGGTGGTTGCGGACTGAATCCCGGTGGCGGGAGAAATTGTGCGCTCCTGTTGCTCCCATCCGTACCGGTAAGGGACCAACCGGATCGGCTAATGACAGACCGTAGAACTGGCGGGAGAGCACTGTGAAGGTGGTAGAGACTGGGAAGAGTCACTTAGATCCCGAAAGACAAAGAGAGAAAACATCTAGAGACTCCATAAGGGGGACCCTGAACCGGCAACAACCACCTGGTAAACCAGACTGTACCGTGTTTCATCTTAACATTTGCCGGTACCCAGTAAAGTGGGGTTAGAGTTGACTGGTCTCTGTCATTCTTCTCGCCTGTGCCCTGAGGGCTGCAGCACCATCACCAGCAACACACCGGAATGGTAAGAACTGCAACCACTACTCTCCTCCTCCCCCCCCCCATCATCCTCTTCCATCACCGCTGCCCTGAGGTAAAAGCTCCACCTGTGGGGAGCTGTACCATTCTCTGCTGCACCCACCATTACATCAGCGGCCGGCTTGCAGCATCGATACCTTTATTACCGGGAAATACAGGTGGCATCACGATCCCTTGTAAATATTCCCTCCCCACCATCTAACAAATGACAGCCAGGGCTCGGAACCGGGAACCCAACCACCCGTGATTCCCCAGTTAAAACCATTGAACTCAATGCCCGGTATCCGAGTACCCCTAGCCTGGGCTCATCACATCACCATGCGTCCCCATGATAAACATAGGGACGTGCGGTGTCTGCGCTCAGCTTGCGCTTCCCCGCCGCAATACGCAGAGGCGGGGAGCGCAAGTGTGAAGCCGGCCTTATTATGCAGTGTCAAGATGGAAAGCTACTGAATACAAAGAAAATAAAGATGTTGACTATTGGCAGGTACAACCGAGACACATTTGAGATGGATGGTGACGGACTGGATGTTGTAAAGGACTTCAACCTACTTAGATCAATGATCACACAAGATGCAGTGATTACACCGGAAGCCAAAATTAGAAAAGCTATGGGCAAATCAACAATGAAGTCACTGGTTTAGGTCTTCAAATCAAGGAACATTTCACTGGTGATGAAGACAAGGCTCGTACATAGTCTGGTCTTTCCTGTAGTAACATATGGATGTGAAACCATATGACAAGACAGAAGAAGAATCAAGGCCTTTGAAATGTGGTGCTGGAGAAGGATGTTATCAAAACCATGGATGGCAAGAAGAACAAACAAATACATTTTGAAACAAATCAAGCCAGACATGTCACTCAAAGTCAAGATCACCAAACTTTGCAAACTTTGGACATATCATACAAAGAGAAAAATCATTGGAGAAAGACATTATGGCTGAAGGAATAGAAGGAACCCCGCGAAGAGGAAGACCAGCAGCCCAATAGCTTGATACGATCAGAATAACAGCAGAGAAGACCCTGGTGGACCTATCTAGGCTTGTACAAGATCGATCTTCCTACAGAGCATTCATCCATCAAGTTGCCATGGCTTGAGATTGAGTTGAAGGCTGTTAAAATAAAAAAATAATAATAATCTATTGTTACATTAAAAAGTAATCCCTTTGCCTGGTGGCACATCAGAGTTTCAGGCCATTTTCTAGGCTCCTCTCTTCTTTATCCTTACATGTCCCAAAGAGAATATATCCTATTCTAAGGGTACCGTCGCAACTGGTGATGTCGGCGGCGATTTTATAAGCGATGCTGGGGCGTGACCTCTCGCCGCCGACATCGCTGATGCGTCGCCTAATGTAAATAGGCGAGGGCGACGCATTTGAGTGGTCGCCTGGTTTCTCAGCAGCGGTCTGAAACCAGGCGACCCCTCTGGGGCGATGTGTAAACATCGCCCCATGTAAACGGGGGATGGCGATCCCACAGGCGAAGGGAGCCATAGGCTCCCATGTTACGGCATCGGCGCTGGAGTTTTTAGACACCCCAGCGGCGATGCCGCCTGTAATATCACCGGTGCGTCGCCGGAGGTGTCACCGCATGTAAACATGCGACGGCGACGCTGACTGGGTGCCAAAAACGTGCGCGCCATCCATAATAACAATCCATAATAACATGGCCGGATGTGAGGACCTTGCACTGAGTACCGAATTCACCGCAGTATCTTTCCGAAAGATATTCGTGGAGATAGACCCATCACCTTCTTTTCTTACTTTAACATCAAGGAACTCAATTGAGTCAGTGCTGTGGACGTAAGTAAGTTTATGTTACGTCGGTTGTTGTTCAACGATATCATAAATGCTCTCAGGTTCTCCAGACCCCCCTGCCACATCAGAAAGATATCGTCTATAAATCTGACCAACATGGGTACAGCACATGTACTGTTATCAGGAAATTCAATAGACCGCTCCCAGAGCCCCAGGAAGAGGCACGCATACGAGGGCGCACAGGACGCCCCCATAGCTGTGCCCCTCTCCTGGAGATAGAAGCGGTCCTTGAACACAAGTGTTAGTGTTGATGATGATATATGAACTGTAACTGTGAATAATATTTGTATACCTGCACTCACACTGCCTGGGGTGCTTTTATGGGGAAGGATTTTTATCATGTGTGATGTTTTTTCTAAATAATCAATAAAAATAACTGCATTTATATATGAATAATGTGTTGAAATTGCCGTTAATCTTTATCTGAATACATTGTATAGTGAGAGTATGCGGCTAAAAATATATGTATTACTATGGACTCTAGAATTTTGATAGTAATCCATGCCATCCATACACATGCAGTGAATACTTAAAATATTTCTAGATATCTGTCTATAAATCAACCACATTTAAAGCAAATGATACGAGTGGAAGGTATTGCTGATGATACACCTCCCTAATGTCTGGGCTATCTCACCGAACTCTCCCAGGCCCCTTCTCCCGGCTTCCCTTCCTGTTTACTATGCCTGGTATCATAAAGACCTCTCTTATACCAGCTGCAATGACATTTTCAGGCACAGAACGTCTTTCATACAGCCCTGGCGTTTAGCCCACTTCAGCCAGTCAAGTCGGGCTCATTTTCTCACTTAGCGGCTGCAGATAACGGTTTGCTCCCTGGCGTGTAATACCACAGGCCCATCGTCCTTGTGGAAATCCCTATGAACCATTTCTCTGATAAGGGACCTAGAAATCTTAAATGGTGGCCATTATTTCCTTATGCTCTCACAGACTTCACACTGTCTTAGCTACATTCCTTGAGGAATATTAGAGGGAATCACTGGAGAAGAAGCTGAATGAGTCTCTATGCCCAGCCATGTGGTGCACACTGGATCTCTGATGTCACAGTGACCCCTTAGCCACACGTAGACTAAATACAAGCATGAGGTGGTCTTGTTAAAACTCCATGCTCCAAGCAGCAGAAAAGTCAACAGCATTTTTTTCCCAGAATCCTGGATGCAGTGAAACATAGGATCCTATTCAATATTCCATTCTCATATAGTTCAACTTATTTCGCACTAGATTTGATTCCACATGCGAATATGTTTGATATATGGCTCATTCAATCTAGAATTTATAGGGAAGATGCTGTGATTTTTATTTTTGTATTCATAATTATTGATTATGTGATCAATTATATTTAATACAAAATAAAATTCACTGTTTTAACAGTTTTTTGTTTTTTTATTCAACCATTAGGGGCTGCCATTTGCATTTGCTGATGTGTAACGACACCTCAAATACGTATATAAAGGAGGTGAGGGCACCAATAATATAAGTAGTTCTATAGGGATCACTTAATCAAACCCAAATATTTAACATAAAAAATTAGGGAGAACGTATGCAAAGAGACAAGTGATACAACCTATTTTCATGTTCAAAAAGTGCACATAAGTTTATTGAAACATAGAGTGAAGGACATAGACAAAACTCCCTCTTAGACGAGCCAAAAGGTTTGTTATAGGAACCTGGTAGAATTACTAGACAACACTCGGGGATATATGTAGGAAATGTGCAGAGAATGTACCCATTGACAATTATGCAGATAGAATATATGTACCCATCAAGATGATCAATATACATGTGGTAGGCCAGGGTCAGACTACCGTTTTAGCAGATGTCACAGACATCCGCTAAAAACAGTCATTTTTTCAGCAACGCATATGCACTAGTCATGCACTAGGCTGCTGTTCAACGTTGTCCCTGGTTACCTGATGTTGATCTTGGTAACCGCCCACTCATTCAGCTGAATAGCGTCCGCTTAAGCAGAGCGGACAAGGAAGCTCATGCAGCATATGCGCTGCTGAAGAAAAGACTAAGTTTTTAGCGGTTGTCCATGACATCTGCTAAAAACGGTAGTCTTACCCTGGCCATACAAATGTATCAATGGGCCAAGGGCAACTAACCAAATAAAGTAGAGTGGGGCATACACTGCCTTGTGAAAGTATTTGGCCCCCTTGAACTTTTCAACCTTTTGCCACATTTCAGGCTTCAAACAAAGATATCAATTCAAATTTTTTGTGAAGAATCAACAAAAAGTGGGACACAATCGTGAAGTGGAACGAAATTTATTGGATATTTTAAACTTTTTTAACAAATAAAAACTGAAAAGTGGGGCGTGCAATATTATTCGGCCCCCTTGAGTTAATTCTTTGTAGCGCCACCTTTTGCTGTGATTACAGCTGCAAGTCGCTTGGGGTATGTCTCTATCAGTTTTGCACATCGAGAGACTGAAATTCTTGCCCATTCTTCCTTGCAAAACAGCTGGAGCTCAGTGAGGTTGGATGGAGAGCGTTTGTGAACAGCAGTTTTCAGCTCTTTCCACAGATTCTCGATTGGATTCAGGTCGGGACTTTGACTTGTCCATTCTAACACCTGGATACGTTTATTTTTGAACCATTCCATTGTAGATTTTGCTTTGTTTGGGATCATTGTCTTGTTGGAAGATAAATCTCCGTCCCAGTTTTCTTCCAGAATTGTCCTGTATTTGGCTCCGTCCATCTTCCCATCAATTTTAACCATCTTCCCTGTCCCTGCTGAAGAAAAGCAGGCCCAAACTATGATGCTGCCACCACCATCGTTTTGCATTGTGGCCAAAAAGTTTGATTTTGGATTCATCTAACCAGAGCACCTTATTCCACATGTTTTGTGTCTCCCAGGTGGCTTGTGGCAAACTTCAAATGAGACTTTTTATGGATATCTTTGAGAAATGGCTTTCTTCTTGCCACTCTTCCATGAAGGCCAGATTTACTGATTGTTGTCCTGTGGACAGACTCTCCCACCTCAGCTGTAGATCTCTGCAGTTCATCCTGAGTGATCATGGGCCTTTTATCTGCATCTCTAATCAGTCTTCTCCTTGGTCGAGATGAAAGTTTAGAGGGGTGGCTGGGTCTTGGTAGATTTGCAATGCTCTTATGCACCCTTCCATTTCATTATGATCACTTGCACAGTGCTCCTTGAGATGTTTAAAACTTGGGAAATCTTTTTGTATCCAAATCCGGCTTTAAACTTCGCCACAACAGTATCTCGGACCTGCCTGGTGTGTTCCTTGGTCTTCATGATGCTCTCTGCACTTGACACAGAACCCTGAGACTACCACAGAGCAGGTACATTTATACAGAGACTTGATCGCACAGAGGTGGTTTCTATTTATCATCACCAGTCATTTAGGGCATCATTGGATCATTCAGAGATCCTCACTGAACTTCTGGAGTGAGTTTGCTGCACTGAAAGTAAAGGGGCTGAATAATATTGTACACTTTTCAGTTTTTTATTTGTTAAAGTTTAAAATATCCAATAAATTTCGTTCCACCTCACGATTGTGTCCCACTTGTTGATTCTTCACAAAAAAATTATAATTTATATCTTTATGTTTGAAGCCTGAAATGTGGCAAAAGGTTAAAAAGTTCATGATTGCCAAATACTTTCACAAAGCACTGTATATATGTGTAGTATCCAGGTAGCCCACCTAAGTAATTAAAGGCATAGTACCAACAGGTGGTGGCTGTGTTTGCCAGGCATTTTGGAGAAGCAGGCAGGTCACAGACGGAGTGGGAGCATTAGTTGTCCTTGGAAACATGGTGCAAAAAACCAAAATCTGTGGTTTCAGTTGACTTTTCTCCACAGAGTATAGGCATTTATTGTAGCTTTCTTTGCCACGAACTCCCTCCCCTTAACATATATAAAGCTACCAGCAGGTAAAGGAACTAAGGGAGAACGCAGACCGAAATGATTACATCTGTCTTGAGCCGACATCTACCAGGAGCAGGGTATATAGCGCTAGCTTTGTCTGCTGCAATGTAGCCAGCTATGCAAAGGAGTTGCACAGACTAAACAGCAGTAGACTGTTGGAAAATAAAGACCAATTGGGAAGTACTACATAGGTATTTGTGCCGCTAATATTTTTATGTAGCATATTTTTTATGCCTTTGGGTAGTCGTTGGATATGAGTATATGCAGACGATCTGGAAACACTGTGTCCTGGACACAGTGTCTCTGGACCTGAGGGAAGCTGCGGGTGAACGCAACCGCCCTGTGCCCACAATCTGCATTCACCCGCCAAGATCGCTTCTGACTCCACAGCAATAAATTGATATGCTGCGGAGATTGGGCATCGCGGCAACCCACGCCGCAGGTGAGAAAACTCTGCAGAGTAAGTAAGCACAGTGGGCATGGGATTTCTAGAAATACCATCCCCTGTGCTTGTTTTGTTGAACATTGAGTTTTGGCCACAGCAGTAATACGCTGCATCTAAAACATTGCTAATGCTGATCATCTGCAACTGTTTGGTAGCGTTGCACAGATCAGAGTGGCTGATGCATGTATTTGGAATTTCTCCCGCTCATATAGAGCGCCCAGCCTGGTAAATTTCCCAGTTCTTAGGAAAGTACTTTCCTGCTTCTCATCTCCCCAGTCATTTCCTGTCATTCTTTGATAATACAGAAGTATGTGCTGCTCCTACTTCCAGAACTTTTGTTTATTTCCTTCCGTGCTCGTATTTATGGAACAAAAGCAACTTCACTGCACAAACTGTGGAAGGCATGCTGGGATAAAATGTGTACGGGACTAGGCTTTTATCTAAAATGCAAATGGCAATTGGTTTGAAGCCTTGAATAAGTCATCAATATTAGATTGGTAGAGATCCTACACCCAGAATCCACACTTATCAGATGTTAACCAACCCAGTGGCAGCCAGATGTCAACTGAGAACAGAGCTGCTGAGTACGTCAGCTCAGCTCTTAAAATAGGATACAATTATATAATGGGGACATATTGGCTAAAAGTATTGAGGCACCTACATGAGCTGCCATGAGTTCCCCACTTTAAATCCATATGCTGAGCTGTCAAGATAGGGACCGTGTCATCGGATTTTATGCTGATAAATATCAGAAATAGTAAGGGTATATGCTCACCGTAGAGCTGATGAAATAGTAATAAAGGTGTATTAGCTGCTGCAATGCCACGGGCTGTTTAAGATGATAGATGCTGTGTAGGGGTAAATGTGCTGCTAACAATCATTCAGATAATGTGGTATTGGTGAATGAAACATGGTCTTTATTCAATTGAAGTGTTTCAAAGTCTACTGACTTCTTTCTCAAGATCTCAGATGCATATCTATCTCAGTGGGAGAATATAGCAAAAATACACTGTGTCCGTAATCCAGATTGTGGGCACTGACAGTGCGTTCTGGAACCCTAATCTTGTGCATATACCCAAAAAGGTGTGCCCCCCATACCTCGTGTATATTACTAATTTCTTCTCTTCACTTGTAGTATTGAATTTTGAATTTGTTTAATTTTATTTACATTTTACTTTTAAATACTATTCTATCAATACTTTAGACCGATCTTTCCGAAATATTAACCTATGGATGCGCTAGACAGGACACATCCATGAGCTTATTAAATAGGACTAAACATGTCACCTATGGTGAGCCTCTACCTAGCAAATCAAAACCGTACACACCAATATGTAACACTATCCATCATTATAGGGAATCTGTCATCTGAGAACAAGATAATGTAGGGACAGAAGCCTTGGTTGCAGTGATGTGTTACTAACTAGGCTGCTTTCTGTCATTTTGATAAAATTGCTTATCTGTTGCAGATCTAGCAGTTCTCTGATTGCTGAGCTCTGTATAACCTGGCCTACACCATTGATTGGCAGCTTTCTGTATACAGCTTTATGGCAATCAGTAGTGGGACGGGATTATATAGTGCTCATGAGTATGGAGGACTGTAGGCAGCAGGTTTACTGCTTCTGTGATTTATAATCTGCTGATTTCATCAAATTACACTAAGCACAGTAAGGGTGCTTTCACATCAGCATTTTTTCGCGGCCGCACCTGCCGCAAGTCCGCCTATACCTTGTATGGCGTTTACCGCAACCGCGCCGCAACCGTGCCGCAAGTGCAGCCGGTATGCGGTAATCGCGGCAGATGCGTTTTTTCACCGCATCTGCCGCGATTTGAAAAAACCGCTGATGTGAAAGGGCCCTAAGTTACACAAATCAGCATCTCTGTCTATACATTATGATGCTCTCAGTTTTGGTGGAAAAATCTGTTTATAGGTTTCCTTTTAGAAAGGTTGTCCACAATTAAGACCACCCCTTCTCATTTCACATGTTTCCCCCAATTAAAATTAAAAAAAGCTTATACTCTCCTCTGGTGCAGGCTTTGTTCTAGCTGTGTAGACACTCGTGTGAGGTTGTGATGTCACACCAGTCCTACGACCAATCACTGCTCTCTATTCTTCTCGCCTTCAGACACTTGAGTTATACAACAGGAAGTCAGAGCTGTGTTTGAAGACGGGAAGAGAAAAGCCAGCAGTGATTGGTCGTAGGACTGGCCTGACATCACAACCTCACACGAGCGTACACACTGCCGGAAAGGTGCCAGCATCAGAGGGAAATATAAGCTGCTTTATTTTTATTGGGGGAAAGGTGGAATGAGAACCCAGGAACCTGGTATTCATTCAGCCATGTTCTCTTTACGTTAGGACAGCTCTGCAGATTGCGTGCAGTTTCTCAGGAGCTTGTGTGTAAGTAAGGAGTGAAAGTTAAGATGACATCTGCATCATCTTCTGCAACCACTAAATCATACAATTAAGACTTCAGAAAGCCAAACCAACACTTTGCATATGCTACTTATAACGACATATTCAAGTGGCTATGGTGCTGATGAGCATATTAATACTACGGGAACACTTTTTTAATAAAAGCTTGCCCGTATGTGGGAGCTTATTTATTAAAACAACAAACTCCATCTGGATCTCGTCTGTGGTCCCGTGACCTCGGTCTGCGCCGGTTCCCATGATACATAAACACTGCTATTAGGGGAGGAAAACACAACATTTGCCCACAGAGTAAATAAGATCTGTAGTGGTGCCCATAATTACCTGACTGAAGCCATATACTGTAGGCAGCCGCCAAAGTCTTGAGCAGGCAAGGAAAGGTCAGGACAATTAGAAGCCGGCCCCAATAATAGTAAAAGTTATCTAATATGTGGTTATGTCTCCGCGCTCCCGAAAACATGAGTACATAATAATAAGTTAGTTTTTCACAAGGATAACATTGTCATTAATTTTGTGGGTGGAAACAACATGGAATATTTGTCACAATGGCTATTCTTAGGTTTTGTTGATTGTATGTATTAGATCTCTTTTATAGTCATCATTTTATATATTTTCTTTGTTTTCCCACAGGCGTTTTATGTTTCTTCTTTTTGTAAATCATCTGGAAAGAAATCTGTTATTTGAACCTTACAATATGACCCCGGTTGACCTATAATACATTTTACTAACCTTGTTTATGTAATGTTGCCATTGTCAAATACTGCCTGACAGGGTGTAAAAGTGTAAAGAATATTATCCACTATCCGTAGAAGCTTAGGGATAGTTTGCTGATCACTGGTGGTCTGACTGCTGGGAACCGTTGATAGGGGACTGATTTTTATTGAAGGGGGAGGGGGTGTTGAATAACCGTTAATATTATAGGGAACCTCCCCAGCAGGTTTTCTTCTAATGAGCGCAGGATAATGTAAAGGCAGACACCCTGATTCCAGGTCTGTGTTGCTTTTTCAGCAGTTTCTGTAGTTTTAGTTCAGTCAGTGTTTTATCAGCAGGAGGTTGTCTATCACTACAGGACTAGCTCTCCCATGCAGGCTAATCATCTGTGTAAGCTCGCCCCCACCAATGATTGGCAGCTTCCTGTGTACATTGCAATCAAGCGGCTAATCAGTGGTGTGGGCGGAGTTATACACAGCTTAGCATTCAGACCACTGCTACACCTATAGCAGAGAACAGAGCGATTGTATCAATGCAGCACCAGGTAACCCAGTAAGGCTGGTTTGACATCATGTTTTGATCTGATCCGGGGCTGTCCAGTCCACAACGGATCAGATCAGCACACAGAAACAGAATTATGCCTCCGGTCCGGTGTGCAGCTGCATGCAGCTGAAGCTACTGATGATTCAGGAACGTGGGGAGCTAGCCACGGTCCTGAAATAACAGCGGTGTGCGACCACAGGTGTCCGGTTCCCGTATCCTTCTGGATTGGGGCAATTCGGCCCCATAGGCTCCCATGTTAGGGAGCGCCGGATTGCCCCGGATCCAGGAGGATCTGGTTTAGGGAGATTTTTCTCCTCAGACACATAAATCGTGCATGCAGCATATTTGTATCCGGGTGAAAAATCTGAGTCCTCCCGGACTCACCTGGACACATGGAAATCGGATGGCAGATAGCTGCCATCCGGCTCCATCTGGCCCCATAGGCAAACTATGGGGCTGACATGTGATCCGGGCCTATCCGGTTCCCATCGAATCGGCCCGGATTACAAAAAACGTGATGTGAAACCAGCCTAAGTGATACATCCCTGGAAAGGCTGGAATCAGGCTCTCTTCCACTCTCAGATTCCATAACAAAAACCTGCTGATACATTCCCTTAACCCAAGTAAGGATAATTTAGAGCAGGGGTCTCAAACTCGGCTGGGTTGGTGGGCTGCACATAGAAAAATTTTTTTATCGGGGGCCGCATTGCTTGTAGGACTAAGGGTACCGTCACACTAGGTGACATCGCCGGAGATATCGCAGGCGACACACGGGAGCGCGCACATTTTTGGCACCCCGTCAGCGTTGTGTGTTTAGACGCGGCGATACCTTCGGTGATGCTTTGGCGATGTTTTAGGAAATGTCGCTGTTGGGGTGTCTAGAAACCCCAGCAGGGATCCTGTAACATGGGAGCCTATGGCTCCCATTGCCTGTAACATCGCTATTCGCGATGTTACACAGGGCGATGCTTACACATCGCCTGAGAGTGGTTGCCTGGTTTCACAGCAGTGCTGTGAAACCAGGCGACCACTCTGAGCCGATTTTTCGGTGCAAAATCGCCACTTTACACGGGGCGATGTCACCTGGTGTGACAGTACCCTGACATTTTTAGTAATACCAGATTTTTTGGTCAATGTAGTAACGTCCAAATCCTGATTCCCTTCTTGTAGTAATGTCCGCATCTTGGTCCCTTTCTTGTTGTAATGTCCCCATACTGGTCCCCATCCTGGTTGCCCTCTTGTACTAATATCCCCAACCTGATCCCCTTCTGTAGTAATGTCCCCCGTGCTGGTCCCTTTTTGTAATGATGACCCCCTTACTGGTCCCCTTTTGTAGTGATGTCCCCATCCTGGCCCCCATAGTGTAGTAATGTCCCCCATGCTGGACCTCTTTTTTAGTGATATCCCCAACCTGGTCTGCCTTCTTTTTACACACTCAGACATATTCACTCACAATCACACCCACTCACACATTAACTCACCCACACTCACATTAACTCACACTCTCACACTCACGTGGAACAAAAGGGGAGGAAAGCACAACCCATGAGCGGTACCTGGTGGTCTAGTGAGGGCGTCAATAACAGATATGGGGGCTTCGCATCTCACCTTTGGAGGTTCTGCAACCCTGCACAACCTCGGCGTATCGCAGTGGATGGCTCCGGACTCCAGCGGTCGGGGTTTCCTCCACCAGCAGCTCCTTCTTCCAGTCAGTTGACACGAGCAGCCAATCACCTGCCCCTGTGACGTTCTCAGCTACGTCACCGCAGGACCTTTGGATTCTGTTAGCGGTGACTTTGGCTCACAGCTGCTCCTGCTGCAAACCTAGGATGGGGATATGATATTTGTACAGAAGTGTGTGATTATAACAGAAGCGCTAGAGCACAGGAGGCACACGTTTAATTACCTTTAATATACCACAACGTGTTTCCATGGCGGCCCGCCGTCTTCATCAGGTAAATCCACCTGATGAAGAATGCGGACCACCAAGGACTTTTGTTATAATCACACACTTCTGTACAAAATCGGGCACTCTGACACCCTCACGCATTCACACTCACAGGCACCCCACAGGCTCTCTGACACCCACAGGCACTCTGACACCCACAGGCACTCAAGAGGCACTCTCAAGACAGGCACTCACACACACAGGCACTCACGAACACAGGCACTCACGAACACAGGCACTCACGAACACAGGCACTCACGAACACAGGCACTCACGAACACAGGCACTCACGAACACAGGCACTCACGAACACAGGCACTCACGAACACAGGCACTCACGAACACAGGCACTCACGAACACAGGCAGTCACGAACACAGGCACTCACGAACACAGGCACTCACGAACACAGGCACTCACAAACACAGGCACTCACAAACAAACACAGGCAGTCACGAACACAGGCAGTCACGAACACAGGCACTCACGAACACAGGCACTCACGAACACAGGCACTCACGAACACAGGCACTCACGAACACAGACACTCACAGGCGCTCACAGGCACTCACACTCACAGGCACTCACACTCACAGGTACTCACACACACAGGCACTCACGCTCACGGGCACTCACAGGCGCTCACAGACACTCACAGGCGCTCACAGACACTCACAGGCACTCACAGGCTCTCACACTCACAGGCACTCACACTCACAGGCACTCACACTCACAGGCACTCACACTCACAGGCACTCACACTCACAGGCACTCACACTCACAGGCATAGGCGCTCACAGGCACAGGCGCTCACACGCACAGGCGCTCACACGCACAGGCGCTCACAGGCACAGGCGCTCACAGGCACAGGCGCTCACAGGCACAGGCGCTCACAGGCACAGGCGCTCACAGGCACTCACAGGCGCTCACAGGCACTCACGCTCACAGGCACTCACGCTCACAGGCACTCACGCTCACAGGCACTCACAAGCACTCGCACTCACAGGCACTCGCACTCACAGGCACTCACAGGAACAGGCACGCACAGGCACTCACAGGCACAGGCACTCACACTCACAGGCACTCACACTCACAGGCACTCACACTCACAGGCACTCACACGCACAGGCACTCACACTCACAGGCACTCACACGCACAGGCACTCACAGGCACTCACACGCACAGGCACGCACAGGCACTCACACGCACAGGCACTCACAGGCACAGGCACTCACACTTACAGGCACTCACAGGCACTCACAGGCACAGGCACTCACACTCACAGGCACTCACACGCACAGGCACTCACAGGCACAGGCACTCACAGGCACTCACACTCACAGGCACTCACACTCACACACACAGGCACTCACAGGCACAGGCACTCACACTTGCAGGCACTCACACTCACGGGCACAGGCACTCACACTCACAGGCACTCACGCTTACAGGCACTCACGCTTACAGGCACTCACACTCACAGGCACTCACACGCACAGGCACTCACACGCACACTCACAGGCACGCACACTAGCACACACTTTTATTACACTAACCATGCTGGTCCAGTGCATGGGGACCCTAGGGCTTCCCTGTGCGGCCCCCAGCACTTTGGACCAAGAACCATGCTGGCGTCGGTCCAGTGCATGGTGCCGCCGCTTTCTCCGCTATAACATTACTTGCGGCCGCTTCACTGTCTCTGCCGCTCGCTCTGCAAGTTCAATGCGAGTCACCGTCAGCCAATGAGAGGCCCGTAGGTGACGTCAGCGGCCTCTCATTGGCTGAGGGCTTGTATTGAGCTTACAGAGCGGCAGAGCGAGCGGCAGAGACAGTGAAGCGGCCGCAAGTAATGTTATAGCGGAGAAAGCGGCGGCACCATGCACTGGACCGCCGCCAGCATGGTTCTTGGTCCAAAGTGCTGGGGGCCGCACAGGGAAGCTCCAGGGGCCGCATGCGGCCCGCGGGCCGCGAGTTTGAGACCCCTGATTTAGAGACTCAACTAACTGAACCAAGCTTGAGCCTGATACTGCCTGCTCTATGCGTGTCAATTAATTGGGACTTTTCAAGTAATATTTCAATAATTATGATAACACTATTTTTTTGTTCCTCTTTTTTTCACTTAAAGGGTTAAAAGTCCATTTTTGCTATTGTTAATATGTGAGTAGACCAGCTTTTCCTTAATACTTCCCATTGGAATGGATAATTATTGAGAAGGAAAGTTGAACATGTCAAACATGTCTTCTTATCGACGACCCTAAGAATCATGCGGTTTATCAGTCCAAATTCTGGCGTTTATCGAAATCTATAGGTTAATGTGCCTCTTCTCTCTCCTCTAGTTGGAAGTAAACTTGCTGGTGCCACCTATAGATGGTGGGCTTACAAGTCAATGTCGGCCCATAAAAAAGCCTTGCAATGTGATTTAGAGATTTCTCCCAAAGCTATTTGTAGACAGCCATTCTTGCTCCTCACCAATGCAGAACAGAGTATTAATTGTCTAGTATTAGACTTTTTAAACCAGCTGGATTACTGCAAGAAATATCAGAATTTCCGAGACCTGTAGGACTAAGTTCACATGGTGTAGGTAAATATATGGCGTGACACCCCTATATTTCGGTTTGGCACCCCTCAAGTGGCATTAGTAAACAAAACCTAGCAGACGACAGGCGTAGTTTCATCCTGGTAATGAACTCTGCACCACAATACGGGTGAAGAATCTATAGAATGCAGAGTATCTCGTCTTATTGATAATTACAAGATAAGAACTGGTGCAATGCCAGGGGAATGTCAGTTCCCTCTTAACCCCTTAGTGTGCAACTTGCAACAGCATGGTGACTTCTTCATGCCATTTTTGCCAAAAGTATTGGATATGAATGTGTCCACTGCATGTGTTTTATGGTCCAGAGGTGACAACTGCTGTTAAAGTTCTGTTCTCATAAAATGCCGGGCAGCTCAATCTAGTAGATGTAGAAGATATTGGACAATACTTGTTTTAGAAGCTGCTTTGATTGGTTACCATTGCTCATTCCTAGCCCAAGCCTCCAGTTACACTACAATTAGGTGCGTGTGACAAAATATTGAGCTCTGTCTTTTGTTTCAGTTTTGTGATGGGGTCATAGAATCACATTACTATTACTGTTCCCATTCTAACCATGAGAGGAGGCCCAGTTGACAACAGAATAAGGACTTGGATCCTTGCCATATCCATGAGACAATACTTGACAATAAGATCCACTTGAGAAAGACGTTTGTCGAAACGCGTTGTGGCTCGCTCCACCCACCTTTTAATAAACTTAGAGGTAATTCTCTTAAATTTCAGTTCCCTGGTCTTTTCTAGCGCTCACTTCCATACTATATTTCCTTCTCTTAATCACCCTCCTCCCTTCGGGGTGTGGTATGAGAGCTGCTGGAGGAGAGACCCTGCTGAACATACAATAGAACTGCCTCTCCTGGGGTTAAGTGATCAGGCCCGTTGGACACGGTCGGCCCGACCGCGGAGCCTTACTACACGAAGCCAAGTGGAAGGTCGCTTCAGGACAAACAGACTGATCTTACACTCACCCTGTACTCCATTCCCTGTTGTGCGGCGCACAACAGATCCAGGTTAGTGTATCTCTGATTAACCCTTATTCTATTTGTGGGATCAGCGTGGCGCAACTTTTTGTCTTTTCCTTCCATGAGACAATACTAGACCATAGCATAGATAGTGTTGCAGCGACTTTGTTTTTTGCATACTTATGAGAAGAAAAGCTTTGAATAAAAGGCCCTTTAAGTTATTTAACCCCGTAATCAAGTACTGTATGTCAGGTACAAGGGGTGTTCATGAAAGATTTCCCCTCACCCACTTCTGTTTATAATAAAAGTGCACATGTGTAATGATATAAATCTCTATAGTTTATATGCCAGTTTGCAACTCTGAACTGATATGGTCTTTCTTTTACAGGTGTTGAAGTGGTGTGAGGTGTGATAACGGACCCAGTGGAATACAGAGCAGTCATCAAGTTCCTTTACATGAAAGGCCGCACACCATGGGAGATGTTCAATGAGATGAGAGATTTATGGTGACTATTCCGCATCATATGATGTAGTCAAGAACTGGCAGTGTAATTTCAAATGTGGTCAAACTTCGGTGGAAACAGCTCCAATTCCAGAGTGACCCCATTCTGCTATCGATAAACACACCCTTCATATAAAGGAACTTGATGACTCGTCTGTATTCCACAGGGTCCATTATCACACTTCACACCACTTCTGTAAAAAAAAGACCATTATCAGTTCAGAGTTGCAAATCGGCATGTAACCTATACAGATTTATATCATTACACATGTGCAGTGTCCTTCAATGAACAGACGTGAGTCAGGGGAAATCTTTAATGAACACCCCTCATATATTTGGATTGTGTCGGAGCACATGGGTAATGAGCACATACAGTGATCAATGGTAAAAGTTACTTGAGCAAGAAATCCAATGACTTGGATGCAGGTCGGATGTCTCTCAATAGAGCTGGCTTAATTGGCCATAAACAACATACATTTTATGGCACACCCTCTAATATAGCACAATAGGTTCCAAAGGTCCTCACTCAGCATTTGATCAGGGCGGTAACCAGCCTCAATAAAGAGCAGATTGTATAACACTGGAGATAAGGGTGTGGTGAAGTGTCACTTTTCAGGGATTGATCTGTGCACAGCCCTGAAGTCTGAGCTACAGTGTCCTGCAGAGCTACAGGAAACCCACCAGGCACTGAACACTTTGTCCCCAGCTCTGTTCTTACACTAAAGCCTTGTTTGCTCGTTATTACGGATCTTGATCCTTATTTACGTGACTGATTAGGTTCCTATTCATTGTGTAATAATACACTCATGGTAATCCAGGTCTCCTCATCTTACAGGTGTTGTGCACCTGGACAACTCTTCTATGTGTGACAGGTCACCCAGTGATGGGAAGCTAGGTGATAGCAGTATGGCTACCACTCCACATCCTGAGCTGGGATCACATACACCTTCATGCCAAAGCCCAGAGCTATAGTGTTGTGCATCACAGGTGATGTGTTCATATACGTTTTGTGACATCACATGAATTTACGTAATGTCCTACAATTGCAACAAATACAATATTACCAGACACATTGTGTGTACAGCACAGTGCTGTGTTTTTAGGGCGTGTGTCCTCTTACCAGGTTCTTTCCTATATTGTCTTACCAACACACATAATGGCTGAGTTGTATCACGGGACCTCAGAAATGCAGGAGAAGAGGTGCACTCTGGGAAATGCCTTTAAATCACATCTAGAAATGCAGATTGTGATGCGTGGTGTTGTGGATTGTAATTGCTCAGCCTCAGTCATACAGTATACTGCGGTGTGATCCCACACACATTACATACAGCATGCATCACCATTCCGTAGCTGTGACAACAAGTTTTACGTGTCTGTTTGGTTTTAAGTTGCCGTCTGGTAACCTGAGACTATGGGAAAAATGACCGCGGTCCCACCCAGTCTGGTGTATTCCTCGGACTACCGTACAGTCTCCGTCTCTGTCTGAATAAATTACAACACTGGCCGGCAGTTCAACATGTTCAAGAGCTATTTCAAGCTTCGGAGATTTTTTTTTTTTTAAAGGGAGCCTGTCGCCATGAACATGTAGTCCAGTCTGCAGGCCCAAATCCACAAAAGTGCCTTTTTACCACATTTTCTGTGATTTTTGCATGTTTTTTTTTATCCATGAGTTTTTCATGCATTCTAGCGTGGACAAACGACACAAAAACACTGAAAAAACTTACATGCTTCAGGTGTATTTCTGCCCCAAATCTGCAAGGGAAAAATAAACAACATGTGCACAACACTTCAGTATTCTCATTGATGTTGCAAGCATAAGGATTGGCTTGCAGTTTTTCTCTCAAAAATGCCTAAAAAACCAGACTGTGTGCACAGGGCCTTATAGAGCCAGGGGAGCAGAGACGAGTGATATGTAGTCATGTAAGAACAGATTGGCTAATGATAATGTATTGGCTCAAATAATGGTTAATCTGATCGTTTACTGCATGTGAACACACTTCCCTTCTGTACACAGGGAGAGGTGCTGCCAACAACAATGATATTTAGGCTTACATCAAAAAATGGGATCAATGTGAAATTGGTCACCTGATTGCTGCCATATTTGCATAAACTAATAATTGGGATTGAACAGGTTTGGCTGATTAATTAGTCTGTTTGAACAGGTTTAACAACAAAAAAGCCCCCCATGGGGGCGTGTCCTGGCACCGACTATGCAGGACGCATAAGACCGGAGCTCCGGAATCGGCACCCACCTAACGGAGATTAGCAAGGTCCACAGCCTCGCAAACGCAGCACGCAGGAGCTCACTAGCTGCAGCTCACCGCGAGGAACCGGAGGATGCCGAGACCGTCGCTGAGAAGCAAGGAAAGACCGCCAAAGGTGACGGACTTCTTTTCCCCGGGCTCTGCTGCTGTCCCCAGCCCCAAAATGGCGCCAGCAGAATCCCAGGCGCGCTCTCCCCGGGCCTCGCACAGCCCCAGATCTGGAGGAGAGGAGCGGGAAGATAATACCCCGGTCACCATGGGCTCCCTGAAGGGTCTGCTTGAGGCCCTCCGCAGATCCCTCCAGGCGGACATGCGGGTCTGTATAGGAGAACTTAGAGAAGAAATGGCAGCCATGGGGGAGCGCACACACCATCTTGAATCTAAGATGGCAGAATTTGCAACAGCTCACAACGAGCTGGCAGACAGCTATCAAGACGTTGCTCAGGACATTAAAGCACTAAAAGCAGTGACTTGGGACTTGGAGGATAAATTGAGAAAAAACAACATAAAAATCAGAGGCATCCCTGAAGTGGAGGGGGAGGAGAACATTACAGGAACTGCTCACACATTTCTATGCTCTATATTGCCTGACTACTCTACTGCTGATCTCCTCCCAGAAAGAGCATACAGGATCCCAAGACCCCCTAACATCAGGCAGGACTTGCCCAGGGACGTTCTTGTGTGTCTTACTTCACCTAGACCAAGAGAACTGATATTACGTCATTTGAGACAGCATCCTCTGAACACGGGGGAGTACAGGGGCTGGCAGGTATATCCAGATCTTTGCCAGGGCACGCTGGCGAGGCGGAGAGATTTTGCCCCCTCCTGCAGGGTCCTCCGAGACAGAGGAATACCTTATTCCTGGGGCACCCCAGTAAATGTAACTTTCAGATACAAGGGCAGCAGACATATCTTCAACTCCCCGTCCAAACTTAAAGCAGCCCTCGGACAATGGAATCTCCAGCGGTCCTCATCCTCTCCATTGCCTTCATCCCAACGGAAACCCCTAGGAAACAGCATAGAAGTCACGACAACTCTCCCATCCCACATGAGGCTAAAGACTGACTCTTAACAACTATCTTGGGTCTGCTGATTCCGTATATTTGAATTGCCCAGCCTAATCTTCCGGTCGGTTGGGCTGTGGAGTGTAGAGCTAGAGGTCACCATTCCATCATTTCACCTAAGTGACCCCTCTCTGCCTCGGCTGAGGTTTAGAGAGCTAGATAGCTCACACAGAATCCCCCACATCCTGTCTTGTTTTCAGGAGAGGAACAGGAAGATATTGGTATAATTGTTGGTTGTATGTTCTATACCTTTCTTTTTGGTGATATTACTCTTCTGATCTCTCTCTTTTCTGTTCCCTTCCCCCCCCCATTCCACCACTTTCCGTAGTTTGTCTTTCCCTTTGGTTCTTTCTAATAACTTCTAATCATCTGTTCTATAAAAGGGTAAATTTATCTTAGCTAATTTGTGAGACACTGAATAATTTTTAAAGATGAGTATCACAGTGAGATCATTTAATGTGAATGGTCTCAACGTTCCTAGCAAAAGAGCAATCTTATGGCAATATCTTAAGAAAACACAGAATGATGTTGTATTTTTACAGGAAACGCACCTGTTAAAAAAGGACCACCCTAGGCTGGCCTCAGCTCTGTACCCGACCCAGTTTTTAACCGGGGGGCTGACCAAAAAGTCAGGGGTGGCTATCCTGATTCACAGATGTGTTTCATTTCAGCTGATCAAAGAAGTAAGCGACCCAGAGGGTAGATATGTAATTTTAATATGCCTAATTAACAACAATCCCTACACACTGGCCTCCATTTACGGACCGAATGTGGGTCAAGTGCGCTACATGAAATCCTTTTAGCTAAAGTTATTGAACTGGCACAAGGAAGCAAGATATTGGCGGGTGACTTTAACATCCCGATAAATAAACGTTTAGACTGCTCAAAGCTGAATATCTACAGATCAGAATTGGGACACTTAGTCTCTGAGCATCATTTGCATGACATATGGAGGTACATGCACTCTGACGAAAAAGATTTCACATTCTACTCACACCGACATAACTCACAGAGCAGACTTTATTACTTCTTGATTGACGACTCTTTACTCCCGAAATGCTTAGACTCCACCGTAGGATCCATTACGTGGTCTGATCATGCCCCAGTGACCCTCAGAATAGCTGACTCAGCGGCCTTCCGACCTCCAGCTAGTTGGAGAATTAATGAACAACAATTGTCTTTTCCTTCCAACGTTGAACAACTCTCTGAGGCTATTAAACTCTACTTTGAGGAAAATTCTACAACAGATATGCCACCAGACACTTTGTGCTTTGCCCATAAGGCGGTCCTCAGAGGCTTGTTCATCAAAATAGCGGCTATATCTAAACGGAAACGAGACCAAGAGCTGGTTATGATCCTGGGGAAAATTAAATCCCTGGAGGCGCTGCAGAGAGCCTCCCGGTCGGATGCGATGCCCCCTGAGTTGTTGGAAGCCAGACGAGATCTTCGCTCCTTACTTCTTGTTCGAGCGGAGCACCAACTTAAAAAGTCTAAGGCGAGGTTCTACGGGATGGGAGACAGAGCCGGAAGGTTGCTTGCCAGGAGAATTAAGAAAAGAGAAGCACAAACAAAAATTCCCTTTCTCACAAAAAAAGATGGCACGACAATTCGTAATCCAATAGCAATAGCGGAGGAATTTAAATCTTACTACCAAACGCTGTACAATTTAAGGGAATCTGAGCTAGTTCCCCAGCCCACGCCAGATTCAATAGGGTCCTTTTTGGACCGAGCAGGACTCCCCTCCCTCTCTGGAGAGCAGCTCCGAGATCTTAATTCCCCCTTCACCGAAAAGGAAGTTCAGGAGGTAATTACCTCCGCAAAAAAAAGATCTACTCCTGGACCAGATGGATTCTCATTTCAATATTACTCCTGCTTCACACGACTTCTCTCCAAACCCTTTTTAGACCTCTTTAACTTTTGGCGACACAAGGGAGAGATACGAAGGGAAGGGTTGGAGGCGATTATAGCAACTCTCCCCAAGCCGGGCAAAACCCCTGATTCACCGGGCAATTTTCGCCCAATAGCGCTCTTAAACTGCGACGTAAAATTATACGCAAAACTCCTCGCCAACAGATTAAAGGAAGTACTACCTACCTTGGTGGGACTGGATCAGGTGGGATTTATCCCGGGGAGACAGGCTAGTGACGGAACACGGAGACTGGTAGACTTGGTGGAGATCATGGAGAAGAGGGGGGCTCCCGGTGCACTCCTGTCACTAGATGCCGAAAAGGCGTTTGATAGGGTGCACTGGGGGTACCTTCAAGAGGTGCTCCAGAGGTTTGGAATAACCGGCGAGTTCCAGAGGGCGATTATGGCCCTCTACTCTTCCCCATGCGCTTCGGTCAAGGCTTCGGGATTTAGGTCCTCAATATTTAACATTTCTAATGGAACCAGGCAAGGGTGCCCCCTCTCCCCGCTAATATTTGCCTTGATCATGGAACCCTTGGCGGCGGTGGTGAGGGGGGATCCTGAAATTCGGGGTGTAGAGGTGGGAGCTGTGGAGCATAAGATTGGGCTTTATGCCGATGATGTGATCTTTGTGTGCTCGCAGCTCCCCTCTTCAATCCCGAAAATATTAGAGGTGCTGAAGGACTTTTCACAAGCTTCGTATTACAAATTGAACATGTCCAAATCCTCCTTCTATCCCATTAACATCCCGGAAACGGACCAAATCCTGATTAAAGAGCAGTTCCCGTTTAAATGGGAGGAGGGGGGCTTTACCTATTTGGGTCTGTATATTACCAAGATAAGTACTATGGTCCGACATAACTGTGAATCCCTAATCAAAAATATCCAAACGGAAATGGAGACTTACTCAGGCCTGCTATTATCATGGATGGCTAGAATCCAAATAGTCAAAATGACTTATCTTCCCAAAATACTATACTTGCTGAGATGTCTTCCCCTTCCCTTTCCGGGAAAATTTCTGAAAACATTCCAGAGGTTGCTAGGCCGATTCATTTGGCAAAGAAAACCACATCGAATATCCACTGGAGTCCTCACTTTGCATACTTCGATGGGGGGCCTGGGAGTACCAGACATCCAGTCGTACTATAAAGCTGTGCACATAGAGGCAGCCAAAAGTTGGTGGTCACAGGAGCAAACCTCCCTATGGCTTCAGATTGAAACCTTTTTCGCCCCCAGGCAGTCCACTCGGCTATTACTGGAAATAAATTTTTTAAAACATTATACGGCTCCAGGGGCCCTTTCCACAATGCGCACGTTACTGGGAATCTGGTCTCGGGAAAGCAGAGATCTTCTCTCCTTTTTACATCGTTGTATTACGATTGGAGCAGTGGAGTGCTCAGTTAGCTCCTTGTCTCTCCAGTCTTGGAGATTAAGGGGAATTCAATTCCTGAGCCAAATAGTGGATGAAAGAGGTCTGAAACCTTTTTCCTCCTTGATGGACAACTTCAATATCCACAAACATGATTTTTTTAAATACTTGCAGTTGCGACACTTCCTGGCCTCTGTCTCCCTGCCGGTTCTTCCTCACGAATGTACAGATAACACTTTACAGACGTACTTCAAGTCAGGGGGCTCGTGCACGGGGGGCATCTCCATTGCCTACAAGGCCCTACTTGGCCAACGATCTAGGCAGAAACTTAAATACATGACCAGATGGGAGATTGACCTGAAGTTTGAGACCACTTTGGAGGCCTGGCAGAGAGCGGCCACTCATGTATCTCCCTTCTCGTCATGTATAAATCATTTAGAACAGGCGAGGAAGATTCAGCTCCACTGGTATCTGACCCCGGACAGGATAGCCAGGTTTAGAGGGGGCAGGTCTCAGGATTCCGGGTTGTGCTGGAGGGCATGCCCCGAAGTGGGCTCCTCGACTCACATATGGTGGAATTGCTCCAGCATAGCTCCGTTCTGGAAAGAAGTTGAAAAATTAATCTGCTCATTAACAGGTCTTCCCCTGAAATTGGAGGCCCCAGTTGCACTGTTAGGCCTGGGTTTAGAAACAATTCCTAAGATCTTACGGCCCATGGTAACTAACGTCTTAGTTGCAGCAAGACTGTGTGTGGCTTCCCATTGGAAATCTTCAGATATCCCAACCAAAGCTGAACTGATTAATAGAATAAACCTACATTTTCAACATGAACTCCTTTTGGCACATGATCTCACCAAAAGGAACAAAATTCTGTGGTGGTGGGACCCATGGGTTCACTCCACGTTTAACACTATTAAAACCTCTGGATGAGAGCACCATTTCAAAAAACTGACTTTATATGTACTTTATCTACTAAGTCTCATTCATGTGATGATATATTGCTATGTAACTGTTTACCCGGTTGTACTTGAAATATATTGGGGTAACTGTGCCCTATGTTTTCCCCTGTCCTTCCCTATCCTCCACCATTTGCATTTTTCCCCTCACTCCTCCCTCCCCCTCTCCTTTCTCTTTTTCTTCTTTCCTAATGCTGTATGTTTAAAATCCTGATATTATATATTTTTCTTTTTTTATGTAATATCTGTTTTTGAAAAATCTCAATAAAAATCTATTGGTTTAAAAAAAAAAAAAAAAAAAAAAAAAAAAAAGCCCCCCATAACCAGTCTGTGGACTGAGGTGGAGGTGATCATCGACAGTCATGTTTGCCTAATCGTTGACAAATACACGGTGGCTCAGTGGTTAGCTCTGCAGCCTGGGTACAAATCAAAAGGACAACATCTGTAAGGAGGTAGTATGTTCTCCTCATATTTATGTGGCTTTCCTCCAAAATTCCATAGACATACTGATAGGGAATTTAGATTGTGAGCCCCAATGGGGACAGCGATTATAATCTCTGTAAAGCGCTGTGGAAATGAATGGGGCTATAGAGTAAAATAAATAATAACTTGTCTTCTGCACGTCACCCCTTGCTTTAATTTTTTATAGTGTGTCACTCATAGCAGAGCACTCTGGAGACCTGTACGGTGCATCCTATATATGCCATGTGTATTTTCTTTATTTTTAATCATGGAGTCTACCATAGCAGCAATACTTTGGGTCTATATTGCAGCACTTTGCATATTTATGACTCCATGATGTGTATGGACATAGTGCCACCGTACAGCTAATAGCTAGTAAAACAATTCATTACTTTTTCATATTTTCTATTTTTTGATAATTCCGCTATTTTGTTTCTCTCGTTGATTTTCCAGGCGCAGCATAAAGACAGATTCATAGAGGAACGCTATGGCAAATACAACATCAGCGACCCATTGCTGGCACTACAGAGGGATTATGAGATCCTTAAGGAGGATAATCACGGACAGAAGCCACCGCCTGTGTGCTCAAATCCCTTGTACGTCCTGAGCGAAGTGATGAAGCAATGCAAGACGATGCAGGAGCGGATGCTGGCTCAGTTGGCCGCGGCTGAGAGCAGACACAGAAAGGTGACGGTTGACACAAGATGGCTTTATCGCTCTTCCACTTGGGTGTCCTGGAAGTTCAATTAGGACTTTCTGATCTGTAGATTCAGCAAGAAAAGTTTCCTCTTAGGGATTGGATGTGTATATTCAGAGGCTCTGTGTACATTTGAGGTCCACAATAAACCTTCAGATCCCAGTGTATGTGTCTGAGGCTCGTCAGCCGGGAGGAATGTCAGGCACTCTGTGATGTCACCTACTCAGCTTTGTTATTTCCTGGGGCGTATCATAGTCCTGACCTCTGTACAAAAGAGTGTTTTTCTGAAAGGCAATCTTCAAATGTCAATCAATTGATCTCCAGCAAACTGCCAGGTTTTTCCCCCTGTAATTTCACCAAACAGAGGAAAATGAATGCAATTGTTTCCAGTACATTGGGAATGCATGGCCATAAACTTGCACCAAAAGCAGAGTAGATACTTTTTGTCTTGCACATACTTCTGTCCATGTGTTTTTATGAGAATGGCAAGAAAAAAACCTATTACTGGTTCCACCTCGGAGTTTGTATATTTGCAGTCCACAGACCTTAATGTGGACGACCAGGTTCATTTTGTGAAGAAAACCTATAAGTGAGACACAGAGCACATAAGAGGGTGATACCCTATGGACGGAGAGTAGGCAATTGTTTGGATGTGACACAACAACTATATGCAGACATATATGCTGCCGTGAGCCAGGTGGAAGAGGTCCTACCGTAGATTGTGCACTCAAAGGATAAAGGAATAAATTGATTTCCAACAATAAGAGTTCATAGTTTCAATTTTCAAAGCCGAAACTGTGTTTTTCCTCACTTGCATATAGAAATGTATATATATACATATTTTTTTAAAAAATTATACATCACCACTGCGCATAATGGTGAAACATTTTCAGTGCTGTAAACTTCCCTTACAAGGGCGCCCTCTAGTGGCCTTTTCACAAGATACTAGAATTTTTGTCTTTATGTGAAACTCCAGTTTCTTGTGAATACTTTTATTGTGCCACAAAAACGTTGGCACTTGCCTTCAGGAAACTTCCATTAACTTATATATAATTAGGCAAACCATTCTACAATGCACCTAAAATCAATTGTCACAAACCTCTTGCCAAGATCCTGCATACTGTATATAGTAAATAAAATCTATCCCAAGTCTGATTAGTGCTCCACTTGTAAGCGTGCCCAGATATGTAAGGAGAGTAAAACGTAATTTCCCATCGTGTATGGATTTCCTGGGTGAGGATGATGGGTGTAGACATGCCTGTGCAGCACTCAGTCAGCATTGTTGCATGCTTGTCACAATACACTATAGCACAGTCCACCTTTTAAGGCTACTTTCACATCAGCATCTATCTGCATTCGCAGCATTTTGCCGCATCTGCCGCCTAACTTATCACTTGTGGCAAGTCTGCGTTCGGCCCAATTCATTCCCTATGGGACTTATGGTGTGCAGTGTGCTGCCTTTGTATCTCCACAGCTGCTGTAAGATTTAAGCTGGAAAGTAAAAGTAAAGTGTGACTTTATGCTTTATCTGACTTGGACCGGTCTCTCGTCTTCTACAGGTTATTCTAGACTTGGAAGAAGAACGGAGGAGACATGCTCAGGATGCAGCTGATGGAGATGATGTGACATACATGCTGGAGAAAGAGAGGGAACGACTAGCTCAGCAGGTGACAACTCTTAATAATCCCACCACTCGTAGCTTTGAATGTTGGTTACATTTCATAAGATTGAAAAAAGAAAGGTCCATCAAGTCCTCAGTATGGATTTTTACCATGTTTATCCAGAGAAAGGTAAAAAATTGTGATCAAGCATTGCTGGGTAAGCAGATTGCCGTTCACCCGATGTGCAAGCAAAACGCTCATTGTCAGGTGAACTTATCATAAATGGTCATAATTGTCAGTGCTGCATTGTCCCGAGTAAACACAACTCTTACTGCAGAGAACAGTGGCAGGCAATGTGATCTTTATAGATTGTTTAGTGTATGTTGTGTACTTTGACCTGTATGTGCATAGTGCTGCTGGAGTGTCCTGTGTAAACGGACTTTAGGGAAATTGCAGTATAATGATCCAGTCATTTTTTTGATAATTTGTTGGACACATTTTTGATTGCCTTTTGACACCAGTGATGGAAAATAAGGATAACAGAAGTGTTTTTTCCACTTGGTATTTGTGAATTGCAGTACGGACTTGACTGTACATTTCTTACAGAATACCGGTAAATTAATTTGTAGTACTTAATCAATTTAAAGTAAAATGATGTTTAAAAAAAAAAAAAAAAGTAACCATTGGACTCTTAGTAATCACATATATTTGCATCTAATGTTACTGCAGCAGTCTTGGAACCCTACTTTCTTTGCTATGAAGGCGACCATCTCTCCATGACCTGGGACATAGCTAAACATCATAGATCAGTGGTTCTTGCCAACCTTTGACATATAGGTACGTCATGGTGATTTTGCAGGCACAGAGGCTGTGCCAGCACGATCGCCACCAGGTCTCCAGCTGGTGTTGCAACCGAGAGCCGATACTTTCTGCCATGAATGGTGTACGCTCCATTCTGGGCTGTTTAACTCCCTAAATGCCACTATTGATATTGATGCCACCATAATATAATGTAGGGCCCAATTGTTGGCATGGTGACTTGCGGTTGTCATGACGGCTTCCAGGTCACCTGATTACGGCAAGCTTCAGGTTTCATGCCAGCAGCATGATCCATGAGGCTTGTGACACTGCAGTTCTGACAGCTCATCAGTGATGGATCAATCATTGCAATTCAGTGCTGCTGCAGTCAGAACTGTAAAAGGTGACATCCCATAAAGGGACTGTGTAAAAAGGTAAACCAAAATGTGAAAAAAATTTTAAACAAAGCAGAAAAAAAGAAAAAAAAACAATATTGAAATAAATATATTTATGTGACAAAAACAAGCAAAAACTACACATATTTGGGATCACCACAACTGTAGCAAATCTCTCTATAAAGCTGTCGGACTATTTAACCCCTTCTGTAAACCGTAGAAAAAAAAAAGCAAAAGCACTGTATTTATCATACAGCCGCCAAAAAAGTGGAATAAAACACAATCAAAAAGCCTTACATAAATAAAAATGGTACCACTGAAAACATCATCTTGTCCCACAAAAAAACAAGCCTAAAAATAGCTTAATTCGAGAAAAAATAAAAAAGCTATAGCTCTCAGGATGCAGCAAAGCAAAAACGTTTTTTTCTATAAAGCAATATTTATGGTGTAAAAGCGGAAAAACATTTTAAAGAAAACTATAAAAATGGTATCACTGTAATCGTACTGACCCGGAGAATTTTAGAACACTGAACAGCGAAAGAAAAAATGAGTACTGAATTTCTGTTTCTTCTTGATTCTGCCTCACAAAAAGCAGAATAGAAAGCAATCAAAAACTATAATGTGGCCCAAAATGATACCAATGAAAACTCTTAACTTATCCCGCAAAAAACAAGCCCTCACAGGACTTTGTCAGCATAGAAATAAAATAAAATTTGCCTTCAACCTGTGACAATCATGAAGGTGAAAACGAGCTGTGTAATAAAGGGGTTAACATGACACAAAGTAAATGACCTTTGAGCCATTTGGCCACTTTTTTGTGATTCTCTATTATTTATACTATGTTTTTGCCCTGTCTCAGATTATAGTCCGCAGGGGCTTACAATTGTATTTATTTTGAGCATGACTGTACAGCTCTATGTTTGCTATATTATTAGCTTCCAGAGTGAATTTCATTGTATTGTGACAGAAATGATCACCAAGCAGATTTTAACAATATTTTTTTTTGTGTTTTTCTTTATTACATTCAACAAATTATATTTCTAGTTGGAGTTTGAAAAATCACAAGTGAAGAAGCTTGAGAAGAAACAGAAGGAACTATCAGCTCAGCTAGAAGAAGAAAAAGCTCGTCACAAAAAAATGTCCTCTGTTCTTTTAAAAGAATGTACAAAAGCAAACAATAGAGCAGCAGAGGAAGGGCAGAGGGTGGAAGATGTCAACTTAAAGTTGGAGAAGGCAAGGAGCAAGGTGAGTCAGCTGGAAGATGAGATGGCCATCGAGAAGAAACGTAGCTTACAGATGGAAGCTCAAGTGGAGAAGCAGCTTTCTGAGTTCGACATTGAACGAGAACAGCTAAGGGCCAAGCTCAATCGGGAAGAAAATCGCACAAAAGCTCTGAAGGAGGAGCTAGAGTCCTTGAAGAATCTTGTAAAGGACATTTCGGCAATTTCTAATGTCAAGGAGACCTCTGAAAAGCCCAACATGGAAATTCTATCTAGTATATTTGCCCCTACAGAGAAGCCAGAGGTATATTCTGTATTTTGCCAGACGGAAAGTGTACACCAAGATAAAAATAATACAGATGCTTTACCAAAAGCTCACAATTCTTTGTCAACACCTAGTAAAATTCCTCAGCCTTGTTCGAAAATAAATGGACATTGTGGTGCAGCAACCCAGAGTACTGAACATGCCCTAAAGTTAAATGTGGGTGAAAGCCTTAAAGAGAAAGTGACAAATCACGACAGTTTATCAGAGAACGGAGGATCACCTGTCCGAGTGGAATCTCCTGTACACATGATCACCCCTGTTCCTTCTAGTGGGGCCTCCTCTTCTCCCAGCAGTACTGCAGCCTCTTCTTTAACATCCTCCCCATGCTCCTCTCCGGTTCTCTCACGACGCCTGATTGGGACAACTGGTAGTCCTGGTTACCAGTCACCTTACCAGGCTGGTATTAACCAACGTTTTCATGCTGCCCGCCACAAGTTTCAGTCTCAAGCTGAACATGATCAACATGTTTCTGGACTGCAAAGCCCCCCTTCTAGAGACTTGTCCCCAACTTTGGCGGATAACTCTGCGGCCAAGCAGCTGGCTCGCAATACAGTTACTCAGGTGTTGTCACGTTTTACCAGCCAGCAGACCCCTGGTAAAACTGCACCTCCGAATAGCTCACCCTTTGGTACAGACTATAGAACCCTTGCCAATGCCTCCAGCCAAAAGAATGATGGGAGTCATTCTCCAAATCCCTTGAAAGTGTCCAGTCCTCTCAGTCCGGTCTCGCCAGGAATAAAATCCCCTACCATATCAAGAGTGGAAAGAGGAAACCCTCCACCTATTCCTCCAAAGAAGCCTGGTTTGGCCCAGTCCCCTGCATCTCCTATCCCTCCAGCTAAAGCACCAACGTCATCAGCTTTGCTGGATGTATCAAGTAACCATTGCTCCAACAATGGCATTATAACAAATGGAAAGGAAATTGAAGTAACATTACCGTCTGGTAGCTAGTTTTATTAGTTATTTGGACCTGCTGTCAATTTCGGAAGTTCATACCGGAATAATGTACACACTCTAGACGATCAAACTTATTTATTTTGCTAGTGGAAAATATGATATATCGTATACGTAGTTGTTTTTTTCTGACTTTAAGCCCTCACATACAAATTTTAGTCTTAATTTTGTTAAAAAAAAAAAGATAATTAGATTTTTTTTTTTAAAGAAAATGGGACACAATGGTGACAAATTGTATTTGTGTAAGGTTTACCACAAATCCATGAGTTTCACATTTTGAACTATGTCAAATGATGAGGAAAATTGGTGCTTTTGAAGAATGATTTGACATGACCAAATAAGAAACACCATATGACCTGGTGGCAAAAAAAGCTTTATTCTCTATGGAGGCTTTTCTTTTTTTTTTTTTTTCATAACTATCATTGAATTAAAGCACTTCTCTCTTAAGTTGGGGCCTCCAGGGAAGCAAGAGTTGTTAAGGGAAATATGCTTTACTAATTCTTATTGTGAGGTTTATGTCAATTGGAAGTCGGACAGAAAACTCTCCTTAGTACTCGAAAGAGAGCTGATGTCGGACGGCACAAAGGGACAAGCTGCAGGTTTTTATCAATCGCATTGTCAAGTATTTTTAAAGGATTTCAGTTTTTAAATCAATACTGTAATCACTTTTTTAAGCTCAATTGCATTGGACTCCTAAAGTATATTACAACAAAAAAATTCTAAAAGTATTATACTCTTCAGGTGAGTAGCTAAAGGAAAACAAGTAATTAGAAGCCAAGGTTCTTGCACAAATCTGAAATGGAAAATCAGTTTTTTTTTATCGAATCAAAGCACAAGATTTCCTCCACTTTAAACTTATCTGTTAAGTAGCAATGGTCATTTATTATGGACAGCTTTATGGAAATTACCAGATAACCAAGAATGCAAATTAGCTCTCCTCCAGAAGGACGAAAGCTTTCTCTTGTTCCATCTGTAGCTTAATTTCTACTTTCTGGAGAAGAGATAAATGTGTATAGATAACTCCCTTCTGCATTTATGTCCTCAATGGTGAGCCATTACCTGTCAAAAACTACCCCAAAAATACCCATATCTGTATGTAGTCAACTTTTCCAGCTTCACTCTCTATTCTCTAAAAAATCAACCAACTTAAAACACTAAAGCCCCAGTCACACATAACGATATCGTTAGAGAGATCGTTGTAACTGTGATGTTACAACGATCTCTCCAGCGATGTCGTTCTGTGTGACACTTTGCAGCGATCAGGCCCCTGCTGTGATAGTTGCAAAGTGCTCTGGGTCATTTTTTGATCGTTGGTTTCCCGCTGGTCAGCACGCATCGCTGCGTGTGACCGCGAGAAACCAGCGATCTGTAACCTCACAGGGCTGGTTACTATGGTAAACAAAGGGTATCCAGGCAGCGCGCGCTGCCTAGATACCCGGTGTTTACCATTGTTACCAGGTCCTCCCTGCTTAGCACTGCCTGTAAGCAGGGCTGGTAACTATGATAAACAGCGGGTATCCAGGCAGCATGCGCTGCCTGCATACGTGCTGTTTATCATAGTTACCAGCGTTCTCCCTGTTTAGCGCTAGCAGGGAGCGATGTGGGAGGTGGCTCCCATGGCCTGATCGCTGGGGAGATCTGCATGTTTGACAGCTCCCCAGCGATCAGGTAACGACGCTCCAGCAATCCCGGCAGGTCATTATCGCTGTCTGGATCGTTGGAGCGATCGTTATGTCTGACAGGACCTTTAATTCCTGTTAAAGGGCTATTCACAGGACGTTTCAGGTTTCTATCGATCCTGAGAATGGGGCTCTCAAATGGTCCATTGCAATAGAGAATTGGCCACAGAGATGCGCCAGCGCTTCATTCATTTAGTTTAGGACTGCTGGAGATGAAGTGCAGCCTAAGTACTGGTGTTGGCTTGTAGTGTAACCTACGCGCTCAGCTCATAAAGCTATGTATTATTAATAGCAGCGAGTTGATGTTGTGCGTGTGTTAAATTTCTGATCAGGTGTCTAAACAGTAAATGACACAATGTCCTGATAAATCTCTGGCAATTTCAGAAACTAGGAAATAGCCATCAAAGGCAATAAAGGTTTACTTAGAATGTGGTATTAGAGAGTGTTAGTGAAGAACATCGGAGTAGTGCCATAGTTTGGGTCCTCCATATCTCACACACATTTCCAGGCATCATATTGTGACCTTCTGAGATGTAATGTATCAAAACGCATATTTTGTGTTGATTTCTGCAGTATGTTTTTACCTTTGAATATTTGCCCCATATTTTTAAAGTGTGTAAATATGGAAAAATAAGCTCCTCATAAGGCTCCATTTATCATTCAGATGCAGTATAGAATCCATCCTATAACTGACAGGTCATCTTTAATATTGTATTCCGGGGTAAAAAAAGTGTGTATAATATATTTATATATACATATTATACACCCATTTTTATTTTTACCTCCTAATACCATATAAAGATGACCTGTCGGGTATAGGATGGATTCTTTACTGCATCTGAATGATAAATGCGATCTTGGGCGGAGACCTGTTCCCTTCTCCATGGAATAAAATAGGCAAATCAAGTTTCCTATTTTTCTGCTAAGCAAATCACAAATATGGTGAATAAATTCACTAATGTATCATAATGGACAGTGACTGTGTGAATTGAAAATCATAGAAACAAATTACTATGCCTCATTTCACGAGCCTAAACCTTACTGCATATCTAATATTTTTTCAGTTAAGTCTATGTGTATTATGCAGATCAGATGAAAGAGGAAGATACAGATACTTGTAAAGGATTAATCTGCAAGAGGAAGGACATGTCAGTTTATAAAGTGCTGTTTATGAAGTAATCTTGAAAAGAATTTATATTAACCCTATAAAGGCAGCTTCTCTCTAACTAAATACTGTATACAGCCACAGTTATACTGAGATGGTTTACCTCAGTTGCAGTTTCTAACTTCCTTCTGCTCCGTAGTAAACAAGAATACATGTAACATCTTTTATAATGTAATCACAACCATATATTCTAAAGTATAATGGCAGCACCCTCCCAATCTCCCCCACACTCCTGTACAGCACCTCCACACTCATGTGCTGCACACTCCCAATCTCCCCCACACTCCTGTGCTCCACACTCCTGTGCTGCACACTCCCAATCTCCACACTCCTGTGCAGCACCCTCCCAATTCCCCCACACTCCTGTACAGCACCCTCCCAATCTCCTCCACACTCATGTGCTGCACACTCCCAATCTCCTCCACACTCCTGTGCTGCACACTCCCAATCTCCCCCCACTCCTGTGCTGCACACTCCCAATCTCCCCCCACTCCTGTGCTGCACCCTCCCAATCTCCCCCACACTCCTGTACAGCACCCTCCCAATCTCCTCCACACTCATGTGCTGCACACTCCCAATCTCCTCCACACTCCTGTGCTGCACACTCCCAATCTCCCCCCACTCCTGTGCTGCACACTCCCAATCTCCCCCCACTCCTGTGCTGCACACTCCTAATCTCCCCCACACTCCTGTGCTCCACACTCCTGTGCTGCACACTCCCAATCTCCCCCCACTCCTGTGCTGCACACTCCCAAACTACCCCCACTCCTGTGCTGCACACTCCCAAACTACCCCCACTCCTGTGCTGCAAACTCCCAATCTCGCTCCACTCCTGTGCTGCACACTCCTGTACAACACCCTCCCAATCTCTCACAGCTAGGTGATTTTTCTTCTCTCAGAAGCAGGAAATCTCACATAGCTGTCAAAATAGTGAGAGAGAGAGAACCCCTAACTTCAATTTGTCTTTCCTAAAGGGTCAGAGCTTTTATTACCAAATTAGGATTTTTTTCCTTTTAGATTTCATAAGTATATTTGAGGTTTTACATTTTAGTCATATTTTACTTCATTAAGATGTCCAGTAGGTGATAGGTCTTCATTAATTATCCAAATAAACAGGTCCTTTGTGTTTTGCAAACAAACAATTCAAACTCAATGCACACCTGTTACTTAATATTCTAATTACATTTGTACCCATTATCTTGAGTATTTGCCAGCACTAATTTAACCAAATATTGGATTTAGGGGAAATGGAAGTGACCATTTTGTAAAACACCATTTTTTTTTGGGAATCAAAAGTTATTATTGCACTACTGCTTACTGCACTGGAGCAATTACACGATAAGTATGGATCGGTGACTCCACCTAACCCCAAGTGCCTTAAAATCCCACTATAATTTTTGCCGGTTGACAACACCTTAGATATAGAGAGAGGCAGCGAATAAGTACTGTAATATTATACTCGTGCACATGGATGGTTTCATGCTGCTTTTGTGTATCCAGTTCTTGTGAAGGCCTCTATTTGATTTAATCAGAATTTAACTGTGTCACTTATCACCTTATATGTTTTGATCTCAGATAAGCAAACTAGAATGCATATTACAGATTCTGGTCCAATAATTCATCAGAAAAAGTGACTGTGAAATAATATTTGTGTATATTGTCAGAGACTATCCAGATGAGGAGTACAAGTATTTTATTATGGTTCAAAAATATTTCTGAAAACATTTAATAATCCATTCTTAATGGAAGCTGTCATATAAAAACAACATGCACGATGTTATAGAGCTGAGTTGGTTAATGTATAATTTTTTGAAAAAACATTAAGTGTTAATCTGTGTTTTAGTCATTTAATCCTCTGCTTTGTATTTTGAGTCCATTGGGCGGTCCTATCAATGACTGAAAGCTTTCATAGTATATGTATCTATACAGAGGTGGCTGTCAGTCACTGATAGGACTGCCCACTGGACTCAAAATACAATCAGTGACTGACAGCCATCTCTGTATAGATACATATACTATGAAAGCTGTCAATCACTGATAGGACTTCCCACTGGACAAAAAATCTAAAGAAGAACAGAGGATTAAATGACTAAAACACAGCTTATATTAATCTTTTTCTCACAAATCTATAGCAGTCCACTCAGCTAATCCTGCTCTATAACATGGCGTCTGCAGACTGTACTGCATTTTCATGGTGACAGGGTTCATTTTAATATTCTGACTGTAGTTTTTTGTCTCTTCACAGAAGAGATCTAAAATACGAGTATAAAAACTTGTTTGCTTCCAGAGCTTTTTTTTAAATTCTAGGTGTATTACCAATGTGAGACATGTAATGACTGACAGTCTACTTTCCCGATTTACTTGTCTCACACTCATAACTCCCCATTTCATTTAGAATAAGTCCTAGAAGTAGATTCTCAGAGAGATCTGTGTCCAGCCTCTAGATGTTAGCAGGTCATTTACATATTAATAAAAACATGGATTTCACTTCAGTATGGCATCAATCGCAGATATCAAGGATATAATTTATTCAGCTTCCTATGACATTTGGCATGTAGATTATATAGATGAAAAGTCCCTAACCTTTCTGACCTTGAGAACCATAGGCAGCTCTGAGATAGGGTCTCCCGCCCCCTCACAGTAGTGACACCCAGAGCCCCCATTACTGGTATAATGATAGCCAAAGCACTTCACAGAAATCACACTGAGGCAGTGTAGCGAGATCCAGGGGTTCCTACCTTACTCTCATTCACATCTACCCTTGTATGTGGGGCTACTCTTAAGACTCACCATCTGGAGAGCTGCTCTTCATAGCTGTTTGCAAAACCTGGTGCTTGTGCACCAAACTAGAAGACAACTGTGAGCCCCACATCATGGGCTGGCGAGCCACATGTGGCTCTCAAGCTACAGGTTGGGGACCCCTAATATACATGGCTTAAGAGGGTTCATCCTGACAAATTCCATGTCCCTATAATCGTTTGATGCCACCGTTCCAATTTAATTTGGCTGGTAGCTGTTCCCACTTTACAGCAGTGCATTCATTAGATGATATAATAATATGTATTATGTATAAAGCATGAATCAGGTTTTACCCTCTAAATGTGGATCAGTTTAAAACCTTGTCCACAGTTCACCAATATTTGACAAGTCACCGAGGAAATGTGAACTATTTTATTGTATAGTATTTGTCCAAAGTGCCTTGGGTAACTCTTCTTATGGTCTAACTCCGTGATACTTTATTAAGGTGACATTTGCTACTTACTATTCACATAATTCTGCTATTCGGTAATAGTAACTACAACTCACTAACAAGCCTGAAGAAAAATGTATCTTGTATTTTTCATTTATAATGACCACTAGAGGGCCCACCAAAGATGTAGTATGGCTGAAGAAATAATATAAATAATGGAAAACTGGCCTTTATTAGCGTTATGGGGGAGTCATAGGGTGCTAAGGAGCTATTGCCTATCCTCTTTTTTTTTTTCCTGTGCACAGATGCAGAATCACAAGAATCTGAGAACAATGGCTGCATATCCAGCACATGCTGCTTTATGGAGCTATTCTCAACTGTATTGCATTACTCTGTAATAATGACCGTTCCACAATCAATGATTGCTTGATCTCAAATTTCAGCAGGTTATTCTTTCAGAAAATTCGTAACTTAATTATTCTTTTTTTACCTTTTGCATACATGACATATACTTAATAGCTACAAATTGATATGTGATGTTTTAAGAACACAATATAAAAAATTCTGAACATTGCACTAGTAGGAGTTTACCATAAAGTGAATATTGGGAAATGTGCTATTAGTAGCAACCACAAGATCTCCCAGAAAATCCTTTACTTCAACCTGGATAGTGATGCCAAGATAATGATACAGATGATCAGGGAGCAATTTATCCTGTAGACGTTGTGTGTACAGATTTTTCAGAGTTTGTATAGGACTTTACTTGTTGCGAAAAGCGGTAGTTAACACATTTGCTTTTACATCACACAAATACCATAGAATTATAGAATGGTGGAGTTGGAAGGGACCTCCTGGGTCATCTGGTCCAACCCCATGCTCAAAGCAGGATTCACTAAATCATCCCAGACAAATGTCTGTCCAGCCTCTGTTTTGAAGACTTCTGTTGATGGGAACTCACCACTTCTCATGGCAGCTTGTTCCAATCGTTGATCACCCTCACTGTCAAAAAGTTTTTTTCTTCCCCTTCAATTTCATACCATTGCTTCTAGTTTTTTCTTGTGTAAATGAGAATATAACTGATCTCTCTACAATGTGACATCCCATGAGATGTTTGTAAATCTCCTCTCAGTCTCAGTTTGTGGAAGCTAAATATTCCCAAATCCTGGGAATGTCATAGCACATAGTTTGCAGAGCGGTTGCCATTCTGGTTGCTCTTCTCTGAACTTTTTTCCAGTTTTTGATGTATTTTTTTAAGCTGTGGTGGCCAGAGCTGGACACAGTATTCCAGATGATGTCTGGCCAAAGAGGAAAAGAAGGGCGATAATTACTTCACGTGATATAGACTATGCTTCTGTGAATACATTCCAGAATTGAGTTTGCCTTTTTTGGCTGCTGCATCACACTGTTGATTCATGCTCAGTCTGTAATCTATTGGTAAACCCCAAGTCTGTTTTACAAATTCTGTTGCTTAGCCTTGTTCCTCCCATTCTGTATTGGCTTTTTTCATTTTCCTTGCCCAGGTGTAATGACTTTGCATATTTTTTTCCCACTTAAAAACCATTGTGTTACTTGCTGCCCACTGCTCCAGTTTTGTAGACCTTTCTGAATCCTCTTTTCTCTAGTATATGCTACCCCTCCTAGCTTTTTGTGTCATCTGCAAATTTTAATCAGTTTAGACTCAATTCCTTCATCAAAATATTTGATAAAGATGTTGAACAACACTGGCCCCAGCACAGAGCCCTGTGGTACCCCACTTGAGACATTTTTCCAACTGGATGTGCAGCCATTTATGATTACTCTTTGGGTCCAATCTGTTATGAATCCACCTAACAGTTGCCTTGTCCATTCCATACTTGGTCGTTTTTTACAATAAGGATGCTATGAGACACTTTCGTCAAATGCTTTGTTGAAATCAAGATATACATATCCTCTGTATTTCCCTGATCCACCCAGTCATTGATTCTGTCATAGAACGAAAATATTAGTCTCAAATGACTTATTAGCTACAAATCCATGCTGGCTCTGGTTAATCACTTAATTCTCACCCAGTTACTTGCATATATGTTGTTTAATAATTTTGTTGAAAGATCTTCCTGGTATAGAAATCAGGCTTACATGCCTATAGTTCCCTGGTCCATCTTCCCCTTTTCGAAGATAGGGACAAAATTTGCTTTTCCTCCAGTCCCTGTTGACGTCTCCTGTTCTCCAAGAATTTTCAAAGATTATGGAGAGTGGTTCATTAAATCTCCTGTATCGCATTCAGTACCCTTGGGTTTAATTTATCTGGGCTTGAATACTTGAATTAATTTATGTTAGCTAGGTATTCCCTCTGATCACCTAGAATCTTTTATTCATTTAATAGTAAAGTGATTTCTTAGTTTTTTCCTTGCTATTTTTTTCCTACGTTTTTAGCATAGCGGTTTTTGCTAGGTAAAATACAAAGCATTTAAAATACCAGCATATGAGCAATGAGATTTCTGAATTCTCATGTAGAGAATGCTGAACAAAACTTATGCTTTTCCAGGCACATTCCTGGTTTTTGGTGCAGAAAACAATACTTCAAAAAAAGAAAGGGGTAAACCTATCCAAAAGTTTAACTCTCTATAGCACATATTCCGGGGAGGGGTTGGGAAAAGGGTAACCCCGGAAACCTTTAGGATTCCTGTTTTATTAAAAAAGGCTTTTTTTAAAATTTTTAAAAACAATTTAAATTTCAAACTAATTTAAAATTTAAAAAGACTTAATCTTTAAGGAATTTTTTTTGGGAAAAACCAAAATTTTAATTTTTGTGGGTGGAATTATTTTCAAGGGTTTTATTTTGTTTTGATTTGGGTTTTTAACTCCTTTTTTAAAAAACCCCCCAAGCTTTTTTTGGGCCAAAGGGGCCCGGAGGGGGATTCTTTAAATTTAGACCCGGTAATCCTTAAACTCACTCCTCCAGGTTTTCAATTTTTTCAACGGGTCCCGTTTTGGCCCTTTTTGTTAAAACCCTTTAAAAACCCTTTGATGAAGTAGGAATTGATAAAAAGTTTTATTGTAACCAAAAATTGGGGGGTCCTTAATGGGGGTTCCCGGGGCACAAAATTGGGTTTTGCCCGGGTGCAGCAAGGAAAAAGTTTTTTCCGTATAAAATTAAAAACTAAGGCTTTCCCTGGGTAAAAAAAAACCGAAGTTGGGAACTGGTTTTTTTTTTGTCCAAATTTTTAAAAAAGGGTTTTTCCAAAGAACCGTAAAACCTTTAACCGGGGACCTGGAAAGGCAGGTTCCAGCTGTAAAAACAAAAAAAAGGGGATTAAACCCCGGCATCCAAAACCCTAAACCGCGCGATTTGCTGGGATCCTTTCCGGGCTGATCCCCCCAGGGGTTTTCAGGCCCGCAACCTTTTGGGGCCCCCCAAAAAATGATGGTGTGTACATCCACAACCTAACCAAAACCCAAAAACCCCCTCATCGTTTTTGGGCATGCGTTAATGGGGCAATTTTTTTGCAATTTTAAAAATATGGTTTTTTGGAACCTTAAACGCTTCATGAAACGGGTTAAAAATTGGAGGGAAACACAAAACCCGGGAACTTACCCGAAAAAAACCACCTCTTGTAAAATTAATTAAAAAAGTGAGTTTTAAAACCCCAATTTTATTGGGCTTCGAATTTTTGGGGGAACCCCGTTGCAGTGTTTCCCAAACATTGATTTGTGAGGGACAAGGGTTTGGTTTTAGATTTGGGGGGGAGCAATTCCTTCCAAAAATTTTTTCCCAACATATTTCATTAAAGTGGAAAACCCTACATTGAGGGGGGGTTTTTGGGGGGTTTTTAAAATAGGGGGGGGGGGGGTTGTGTTGGGGTTTGGATTTTAAAGGGGGGGGGGGGTGAAAGTGTTTTAAACCCCCCACCATTTGGGGTTTAAAGGGGACTTTATAAGAGGGGAATAAAAAAAGGGTGAAGGGGGTGCTTAAAGAAAAACCCAAAGAGGACCCTTTTTTTCACTTAATTTTAAACACTAACAATTAATTCTCTTTTGGCTATTTGGAAATGAATTTTTTTTTGCCTTCAAAGGGAGGGTTTGGGGGGTTAAAGGAAGGTTTTAAAAAGTAATGTTTTTAAAACCCTTTAACAAACAATTTGTTTTTTTTAATTTTGGGGTTTTTATTAAAAAGGGGGCCCATTTTTGAAAAACCGGGGGGGTATATTTTTCCTTCTATTGCAAAATGGGGCAACAACACAAATTTGGGCCAGGTTTAATTTAAAAGGTTTAGCAATAGGATTATTTTTCCCCAAAAAGAACTTTGATTTTAAATTTGAAAAAAACAATTTGGATATTTATTTTTTTTAGGGTCAAAACAAAAACTAAAATAAGGGTAAAAAAATAAAATTGATTGTGTTTAAAGGAAGTAAATGTGGTAACCATGTTTAAACAGGGTCAAAAGCATTGGGAAGTTTTGTTTTAAAACACTGAAAAATGGGGTGGCCCGGAATTAAAACTACAAAAATTTTAAAAAAGGGGTGGGGTTTTTTTTAAAAAAAGTTTTATTTTAAAATTATGGGGAATTGGAAACCATTTTGGGGGGGTAATTAAAAATTTTTTAAAAGGAAATTACCGGGGTTTTGAACTTAAATTAAAAGGTTTTAAACCAAAAAGGGGGGGAATTGTTAATTTTTATGGGTTCTAAAAGGGAAGGGGTGTTTTAAAACCCTTTGGGAAGGAAACTTACAAAATTAAAAGGGTTTAAATATAAAACCGGTTAAATTTTTTTGGTTTCTTTTCAGGGATTGTGAATATAAATTTACAAAATAAAAAAATCATTAAAAAAAAATTTAAATTAACAAACCCAAGGAAGGGGTGGGGATTGGCTTTGGGGGAAAAAAAGGGGGAGTAAATCTTCTCTTGGTAATGTTTTTTAATATTAAAATTTTTGATTAATTTCAAAAGAAGTTCCCATAAAAAAAAGTTAAAGGGGGGAATAGGGTTTCGTCAGAAAGAAAATCCAAAAATAATTATGGTTTGGGCAGTCGGGGAAAAAGTAAAACCCGGGGGAAAAGTTTCCAAAAAATATTTTTTTTTTGGGGGGTAGGGGTTACATTTATGTAGGAAAAGGGAATAAAGGGAGCCTTTTAGATTTTTTGGGGAAGGGTTTTATTAAGGGCTTTTAGGGTGAAGGGGAAAGGGGAAAGGGAAAGGGGGGTTTGAAGAGGGGGATTTTTTGGGGGGGGGGGTTTTTTTTGGGGAATTTATTTATTTTTGGTTTTTTTTGGGTTTTTTTGGAAAGGGGAAGGAAAGAAAGGAAAGGGGGGGGGTTTTTATTTTGGTTTTTAATGGTTAATAAGGTTTTTTAATTAAGTTTGGAAAAAATTTTTTAGATGTTTTTCTTTTTTGGATATAAAGAAAATTTTTTTTAGAATTTTTTTGTTTGGGGGTTTGGGAAGATCAAAAAAAATGATTTTGGTTTTTATTTTTTTGGTTAAAATTTTTTGGTTTTTTAATTTTTTTATTGGTTGGAATTTTTTTAAAATTTTTTAAAATTTTAAATTATAAATTTAATTAATTTTTGGTTTTAAAAGGAAAATTATTTTTTTGGGGGTTTTAACATGTTCTAAAAAAACAATTGGGTTTTAAATTTTAACAAAATTTTGGGAATTTCTTAATTGGTATAAATTTTTTAATATAATTCAAAAATTTTCAAAAAAATAAAATTAAAAATTTCTTTTTCCAAAAGCACATTATTTAATTCCCTTTAACCCCTTTAAGAAATTTTCCCAAAATTTATTATTACGATTTTACCCTTTTAAAAAAGGAAAATTTTAGAGATTCCCAAAAAATTTTTAAGGAATAAAAATTCCGGGAAAAAATTTTTCTGGAAAATAAATCCTTTAGATAAAAAAAAAACTTAGATCTTTTTTTCCCAAAAACTGGGAAATAAAGGGGAAAATGAATTTTTTTGAATTTTATTATTTTGTGGAATCAACCCCCAAGAAAAAGGGGTAGAAAACCGTAACCCCCCCCTTCCCAATTGGTTCAAGGGTTTATTTTTTTTTGATTTTTCAATAAAAGAGTTTTAGTTTTTGAAAAATAAATAGTTCTTGGAATTTTCCAAACTAATTTACTTTATTTCCCTTGGTTTTCCCTGAAATTTGGGTAAAATCCTTGATAAATTTTTACCTTTTTTCCTTTTTAAAACACCAAAATTTTTTTTTTAAACATTTCCAAAACCTTTTAACCCCCGACCCAACAAAACCAAAATTTCTTCCCGGGGTTGTATCCCCTTTAAAAATTTTCTTTATTTTTGGAAAATTTTATTTAATAGCAGCTTTTTTTGTTTTGTTTTTGGGGAAAAGGGTTTATAATGGAGCGTTCCCCCTTTAATTTGTAAATCGAAATATAAGTATTTCTGTCAATTTCAAAAATATATTAAAAGGCATAGATCTATAAAAAAATAATGAAACACGAACATTATTTTTATAGCAGTAGTCATAATAGCCAAGGTAACCAAACAAAACTAATTTATTCACTTTGCTACATAAGTATATGTTTACACCTGCATTCTCAAGGATATATATCACTGTCATAAATGCCATAAAGATCCCACTCCTGCAGCTGCTGTGGAGAGGTGGTGCCCAACTAAGAGGGACTACGTTCTCCTTCACCAAAGGGGAACATACCAAAACTACTCGGCTCGGTGTAATGGGATGAAGGGAAATTTTTTTGGAGGAACCTTTGGCCAACTGAAGAAGTGATCTTAAACCAAGAGGGGGCAACTAAAATTTTTTGCTGTGGGCATCCTTCCCTCCTTTATTACACTTCATAATATATCTTACTATTAGAGTCCTGTATTCTAAATTATTTTATTAATTCTTCTAGATAAAGATTTGGTTTAATTCAGTTCTGGAGATAAAAGTATGAAATATAAGCAATTACTAAATATGTTAACGTGACGTGCTAAGCATTTTTATACACTTCCCAAACTGTATTCCAAAGATGTCAGACAAGAAATATACTGTGCTTAAAATATTTGCCCCCTTCACATGTTACCTATTATTGCATATTTATCACACTTTGTGTTTTAGAGAAAATAAATGTAATATAGAGCACTGTCACCTAGCTGTGCACGAATTTAATGCATAGTCCTATACACTTGAATCGTTCCCTTCGGAGCTGAGAGGTTGAAGAGTCAATGTGGATTGGAGAAATTGATAAAGGGAGCGCATAGTCTCACCAGCACCACCCCTACTTTAATCTATGGATAGGTAAAAGACCCATTAATCATAAAATAATTACATATCTTGGTGATATGCATCGCTTTAAAAGTTGAGGACTTTAAAAGAGGTTCAATGCTCCAGAACTACTCTTAACTCCTTATTGGTTGTAATTGGGGGCATCTGGAGAGTGGCAAATACTTTTACATCACTGTATGACAAAATTTTGCTTTACCAATACAAGGAAGCATTTCTAAATGAAAGTATTGCACATAGAAAACTGTATAGGAACATAATACATTCAATGTACTGTTATCAAAAAATTGCATATGTAAATATTTCCAGATTGTGTTTCTTGTATATTTATGGTTTTTATACAGATAAAAGTAGGAAATAAATAGGATCACAGTATTCAAATCAAATACTGGTTAGGGCACATTATTAGCATTAAGTGATATTCTGCAAAACAATGTAGTGCTTGGACCTGTTTGAAAATGCAGATTTATCGTGGAGCTTCCATACTATAATCTTGGTAACAGTTAATGTTAACATGGCAACCAATGCATTTGTTAGTCCAGTATCATTTAATCCAAATTCTTAATCAGTACATGAACTGGGACCCAGTCTGAATTAGCCTTAAGGCCCTGTCACACATAACGAGATCACTGTAAAGTCACAGATTTTGTGACGCAACAGCGATCCCGCTAACAATGTCGTTTGTATGACACACACCAACGATCTGGCCCCTGCTGTGAGATCATTGATCGTTACACACTGCTCTGGGTCATTTCTATGTCGTTGCGCTCCCGCTGGGAGCGTTGCATTTTTGTGTTTGAAATGGACAATGACCAACGATCTGAATGCTATGCTATGGAGTGACATTTCCCAACGACCTCGGTATAATTCTGGATCGCTGGTGCGTCGTTTTTCACATCACTGGTGAGATACCTGTTTGATATCTTACCACGATGTGAAAAAACAACGCACCAGCGATCTCTGCACATCGTTATCAGGATAGCTGGTGCGTCGTTATGTGTGGCTGCGCTTTAAGAGAAAATACAGGGTCATTGTTTAGAATCTTGTGATAAGCAATGATATGTCTTGATTGGGAGTAACCCTTGTAAGTGTCTTTGCTTTATAATGCTATCTGTACTATCTGTAGAACTGGCTATTATAAAGGCTAGGTGGATGGTGTAAATATAAATTTGCATTTGGTGTGCTGGCTTTCATTGTATGGGATTAATTATGTTAAGTGCCTTTTGTAATGGCCAAGATGTAAATATAACACTATTAGAGAAATAAAATTTGTTTGCAGCAATACGTCAAACGTTACCTAATAAAGATTTTTTTTTTCTTCAAATTCATTTGTTTTTTATTTTTCAAACAACCAAACTTCTGTATGGAAAGCAACAATAGTCTGCGTAAGGGGACATTCGCCACATGTTCACATGTGCAAAAGTCTGTGTGAAAACCACCCACAAAACACTGTTGTTTTCAGTGGTAAATCCCTATTAACGTTCATATAGCTGTAGATATTTCCACAGTAGATTGGAAATTGGCTTCAGTAAGTAATATGACCTATTGAAGTGATTTCCATGCTGATTCAGTGGCAGGTAGCCACATTTGCATTAGTTACATGGTATCGGGCCAGTCTGGTGCCATGGCATTTCAAACTGTAAATCTGTAAAAGAAAACACCAGGTCAACCTTAGATTTGTTCTATGAATTCTTTTTTCAAGTACAGGTTGGATTTTCCAAAGGAAAAATGCAGTGATACCAAGCCAGTATCTAAGTTTGTGGCTGGCTCAAGACTAGAAGGTAGCAACTAACACCATCACAAAGCTCCTTAGCCTCGCAGATATAGTGGAAGGGGTTGGGCATCACCCATGTTTGGGACTCTTCATTCACTGTCCCAATAGACATCTATTAAATGCCTGTCATATAGCCGTGATATTAAAGTGCTGTGAAAGTGTCCACTTCCCGATTTACTATTCATTTGAAATGTTTCAGATCACCAATCAAATTTAAATATTAAATTAAATAACACAAGTAAAAACAAAATTCAGTTAAGAAATGCAGGTCTTTACTATTAAGGGAAAAAGAAATCTAAACCTACAGGGCCCTGTGTGAAAGATCTTGCCCCCACCTTCTAAAACATAAATTTACTGTGGTTTATCACATCTTTTGGAATCTGAGATCAATTTCCCTATCCACACCGAGGCCTTATTAGTTCCACACCTGCTCTCAATCGAGAACTCGCTTAAATAGGCCCTGCCTGAAGAGGTGAAGTAGACCAAAGGACCCTCAAAAGCTAGACATCATGCTGTGATCCAAAGAAATTCAGGAACACCTGAGAAACAAAGTAATTAAGATCTATCAGCCTGGAAAAGGTTAAAAAGTACATTGTATAGCTTTGATAATCCAGTGTACAGCAGTGATATCCAATATCCACAAATGGCAAAAATATGGAAAATGATGAACCTTCCCAGGATAGGCCTGCCGACCAAAATTGCCCTAAGAGTGCCGTGACACTCATTCAAGATGTCACAAAAAAAACCACAACAACATTCAAAGACCTGCATGTCTCAATTACTTTAGTCACTGTTCATAAATCGACCATCAGAAAGAGACTGGTCTAAAATGGCCTGCATGGAAGAGCACTGCTGAGCAAAAAGAACATAAAGGCTCATCTCAGTTTTGCCAGAAAACATTTTGATGATCCCCAAGTCTTTGGGAGAATAATCTGTGGACTGACGAGACAAAAGTTGGACTTGTTGAAAGGTGAACATTCCATTTCATCTGGCGTAGAACTAACACAACATTTAAGAAAAAGAACATACTAACAATATATTGGGATGGTAGTGTGAAGGTCTGGAGCTGTTTGCTGCTTCAGGTCCTGGAAGACTTGCTGTGATAAATAGAATCATGAATTCTGCTGTCTACTGAAAAATACTGAAGGATAATGTCCGGCCATCTGTTCGTGACCTCAAGCTGAAGCGCATTTTTGTTATATATGCAGCAGGATAATGATCCAAAAGACACCAGCAAATTCATCTCTTGAATGGCTTAAGGAAAATAAAATTAAAATTTTGGAGTGGCCTAGTCAAATCCTGACCTTAATCTGATTGAGTTGCTGTGTGATGACCTTCAAAAGGTGGTTAATGTTCGAAAACCTTCCAATGTGGCTGAATTTCAACAATTCTGCAAAGATGAGTGGGTCAAATCTCCTCAAAAGCCTTGTAAAATACTCATTGCCAGTTATCACAAATGCTTGATTGCAGTTTTTGCTGCTAAGTGTGGCCTAATCAGTTATTAAATTTAGAGGACAATCACTTTTTCACACAGGGCCCTGTAGGTTTGGATTTCTTTTCCTTTAATAATAAAGACCTTCATTTAAATACTGCATTTTGCATTTGATGCAAAAAGAAAAAAATTGATTATTTCTTCCATTTTAATCAGTTCAATCTTTAAATCTTTGTTTCTTGTTAAAAATTCAGGATAGGATTAAAACATCATATAATTGTCTGACACATTTCTGGCTATAGCCCTTAATCGTAGAGCACATTATAAAGATAAGGTACCCTTTGCTTAAGTTAGGATGTTTTTGTGAAAATTTGACTTAGGGCTCTAAAAATCTTAGGCTTGGTTCACATGTGTGTGGGGCCCCTGAGGATCCAGTAACCACAGAGGTACTGCACCTCAGCCAGAGGTGTGGTACCCCACGTTCGGGTAAGGAGGGGACACTACCCGGTACCTACACACCAGCATCCAACACCACTCCAATCCAGGGGATCTGGACGCACCCTATTTAGGATGGGCCCCATCTCAGGCTGGAGGGGAAACTAGGTACAGGATGTGGGTGGAGGAAGTAGATAAGGATAGGACACCCAGAAGTAGAGAGAACATGAGGAAAACATCAGTCAATTAGTGAAAGGGTTGGAGAGAGATGTCCTGGGGACTGGAGTGGTGGAGAGGCTTATCCCAGGACAAGTGAGGCGAGAGGAGAGACATAGGAGCCGGAGAGGGGCTCCAGAAACAGAAAAGGGGCCCTAGGGATATGGGAAGTGAGGGATCTACCCGTGGCGCCCAAATCCACGCCGACCATTATCGGGTGGAGGAACCAGGTCGCAGAGGGGACCGGCCCCAGACTAGCAGAGAGATTGTAGGACTCAACTAGCAAACCAGAGACTGTGGCATCTGTATGTGCAACAGCGGAATCTACACATACTTGCTGAAAATCCGGCCGCATAGAGTCAAGGGGACAAGGAAGATGTTGCCCGACATGACCCGGGGCTGCTGTCTTGGGACACTATGTGTGAGACACAGGGCAAGGGCGAGAGCCAGCGCAGAGAGACAACCCGGAAAGGTACACTAAAGGGGGTCCCAGTAAAGTACACCCAAGCTACCCGAGACTTGGCTGGACCACCGATCTGGAGGACACAGCACCCGGCTGGTGATTGTAACCTGGAGACTATGAGTAAAGTGTGAAGACTGCACCCAGCTGTGTCCTCAGATTTATTTACTACGTCACCTGCCTTGTACTACAATTGATACCATTATCAAATAGACTTCATAACTGCCCTGGGGCCCCGCTCTACCCGTGGAGAGGTATAGCATCTCTGCTCCGTCACCAACCACCCCAGTGGACCTGAACCACAGTGTCAGCCATCCAATTGCTGAATACCATGAGAGGTGTCACAGCCTAATCCCTTCAATAAACTGCCCCCCATTTTTACGACACGGCTAGGGCCACAGAGCTGGGTAACGCCACCATGACATCCCTCAAAAAGAACCATCCGGCCCGGTTCTGAGTACCCCACGGCCCTGGTGGTGGGCGTCTCAAGTGTATTTCACAGTTGTGTATGGATTGCAAAATCAGGACTGACTGCAGGTCTCCTGGCCAAACCTATTGCCTCATAGACACATCTAGGATAGCACTTACAAGCAATTATTCCTTAGTTTTCATGTTTAAAGTTTAAGAAAGATTTCTCCTTCGCCTCATTGGGGGACACAGACCGTGGGTGTTATGCTGCTGTCCACTAGGAGGCGACACTAAGTAGAATCTGCAAAAGAGTTAGTGGCTCCTCCTATGCAGTTATACACCCTGGAGCAGGAAGTGCTTCTCCAGTTTTTGCTTAGAATTAGGGCAAGTTCACACAAGCACATTTCACTACTCAAATTATGAGTCCAGCATTTCATCTTTAAAAAAATATTCATAATTTCTTAAACTTCTATCAAACATACATGAAAATCAAACTAGGATGGCATCAGAGTGCGGTTCAATTTTTATTTTTTACTAGGACCCATAGACCTTCATTGTTAATTTTGATCCTAGACTAGCATTAAAAACATATGAACATACTCTTGAAGTATAATGCATATCATGGATAGAACAGAAAGTCACAGATGTTATACTCACATTAAGGCTACAATAAATTTTAATTCACTGTTCACTTTATCAGACCAGTTACTTGCGAACATGACAGGCGCCATGTGCTGTTCTTCAAAGCAGACCTGCGCATGAACTACCATAAATTGGACCAGAATTTAGCAATTTGTTTCCATGTGTACCTGCGTTCCTTTTGAAAAATAGCCAATGTGAACTAACAAATAGGCTAACATTAGGACAATGTACAGAAAATACATTTGTCTGAATATATTAATACAAAAATTGCCACATAAAACACCAACAGGGGTGGTCTTAAATTAGGGCACCCCTGAGAAGCTACTCAAAAATGGCTACAGTGTTGGCCAAAAGTATTGACACCCCTGCAATTCTGTCAGATAATACTCAGTTTCTTCCTGAAAATGATTGCAATCACAAATTCTTTGGTATTATTATCTTCATTTAATTTGTCTTCAAAGAAAAAAACACAAAAAGAATTGTCCTGAAGCCAAATTGGGTATAATTCCACACCAAACATGAAAAAGGGGGTGGACAAAAGTATTGGAACCCTTAGAAAAATCATCAAAACTCTATGTTGATACCTTTGCCCAAAAAGAGAGAACATTCTTCCAAAACGTGTTAGGCTTTCTCAGGTAAGTTTTGGCAAACTCCAGCCTGGCTTTTTTATGTCTCGGGGTAAGAAGTGGGGTCTTCCTGGGTCTCCTACTATACAGTCCCTATTCATTCAGACACCGACGGATAGTACGGATTGACGCTGTTGTACCCTCGGACTGCAGGGCATCTTGAACTTGTTTGGATGTTAGTCGAGGTTCTTTATTCACCATCCGCACAATCTTGCGTTGAAATCTCTCGTCCATTTTTCTTTTCCATCCACATCTAGGGAGGTTAGCCACAATGCCATGGGCTTTAAACTTCTTGATGACACTGCGCACGGTAGACACAGGAACATTCAGGTCTTTAGAGATGGACTTGTAGTCTTGAAGTTGCTCATGCTTCCTCACAATTTGGTTTCTCAAGTCCTCAGACAGTTCTTTTGTCTTCTTTCTTTTCTCCATGCTCAATGTGGTACACACAAGGACACAGGACAGAGGTTGAGTCAACTTTAATCCATGTCAACTGGCTGCAAGTGTGATTTAGTTATTGCCAACACCTGTTAGGTGCCACAGGTAAGTTACAGGTGCTGTTAATTACACAAATTAGAGAAGCATCACATGATTTTTCTAACAGTGCCAATACTTTTGTCCACCCCCTTTTTATGTTAGGTGTGGAATTATATCCAATTTGGCTTTAGGACAATTCTTTTTGTGTTTTTTTTCATTGAAGATAAATTAAATGAAGATAATACTAAAGAATTTGTGATTGCAATCATTTTCAGGAAGAAACTGAGTATTATCTGACAGAATGGCAGGGGTGTCAATACTTTTGGCCAACACTGTACATGTTACATGGGTACATATCAAATACCTCAATACAAATCTTCAGAATATAACCACCGGCCACATGGCTGAATGTAGCCTGGGTAACAATTGGTGTTGATGAGTCATTTATATGGTTGATTTATACTACTGCACTGTGTCTGCACTCTATATCTATGCACTTTCTGTAATCTTACCAGGAGTGTAAGGTCATGTACCATTGGCCGATATACTTTGTATATTATTATCCCAGCCTAGGTACTCTTTCCTGTTTATAAAATTGCTGCTGTAATTTTCCGTAACCAGATGTGCAATTTTTCAGTGTATCTTGGTATAACCTTATTTATGACCATGTAATGATTTCCCAGCTACTTCGGTCATTGTGACCTGTGTCATGTAGCAACCCCACTTCTCCTGAGCATCTTTAACAGTGCATGAAATAAATCTCTGTATATATTTGTCTGACTATACCCAAAGACAGCCATTGAGCAAAATGAAAACTAGATGAGCAGAGTTGCTGGAAATGTAAGACGTGACTGCTGCTGCAGTTGCAGTGAGGAAAAAAGAATTTAGTCAGCCACCAATTGTGCAAGTTCCCCCACTTAAAAAGATGAGAGAGGGCCTGTAATTGACATCATAGGTAGACCTCAACTATGAGAGACAAAATGAGAAAACAAATCCTGAAAATCACATTGTCTGATTTGGAAATCATTTTTTTCAAATTTTGGTGGAAAATAAGTATTTGGTCACCTACAAACAAACAAGATTTCTGACTCTCACAGATCTGTAATTTCTTCTGTCCTCCACTCATTACCTTTAGTACTGGCACCTGTTTGAACTTGTTATCAGTATAAAAGACACCCGTCCGCAACCTCAAGCAGTCACACTCCAAACTCCACTGTGGTGAAGACCAAAGAGCTGTTGAAGGACACCAGAAATAAAGTTGTAGCCCTGCACCAGGCTGGGAAGACTGAATCTGCAATAGGCAAGCAGCTTGGTGTGAAGAAATCAACTGTGGGAGCAATAATTAGAAAATGGAAGACATACAAGACCACTGATAATCTCCCTTGTTCTGGAGCTCCATGCAAGATCTCACCCCGTGGGTTCAAAATGATCTCAAGAACGGTGAGCAAAAATTCCAGAACCACATGGGGGACCTAACAAATGACCTGCAGAGAGCTGGGAGCAACATTACACAGGCTACCATTAGTAACACACTATGCTGCCAAGGACTCAGATCCTGCAGTGCCAGTCGTGTCCCCTTGCTAAAGCCATTTTTCCGGGCCTGTCTGAAGTTTGCTAGAGAGCATTTGGATGATTCAGAAGAGTATTAAGAATGTCGTATGGTCAGATGAAACCAAAGTAGAACTGTTTGGCAGAAACACAACTCGTCATGTTTGGAGGAGAAAGTATGCTGAGATGCATTCAAAGAACACCATACCTACTGTGAAGCATGGGGGTGACAACATCATTCTTTGGGGCTGTTTCTCTGCCAACGGACCAGGATGACTGATCCGTGTACATAAAAGAATGGGGCCATGTATTGTGAGATTTTGAGTGCAAATCTCCTTCCATCAGCAAGGGCACTGAAGATGAAACATGGCTGGATCTTTCAGCATGACTATGATCCGAAGCACATCGCCAGGGCAAAATTAAGGATGGCTTCGTAAGAAGCATTTCAAGGTCCTGGAGTGGCTTAGCCAGTCTCCAGATCTAAACCCAATAGAAAACCTTTGGAGGGAGTTGAAAGTCACCGTTGCCATTGCAACATCAGTTACTATGGCAACAGTGACCTCACTGCTTACTATATGACAGCGCTGAGACCTTCACTATAGTAAAGCTGTAAAGCGCAGGTCTCAGCTCTGTCATATAGTAAGCAGTGAGGTCACTGTTGCAATTGAAACAGTGGTGTGAGCAGAGTTTGAAAGTCTGTGATTGACTGTTTGCCGTTCAGTGTGATGAATATGCAAGTAACTTAATGGGCAGCCCCAGAAGTAATTGAGCGCAAGCGCGGGAGGCTGAGCTGACCTGGAAGTAGCAGCTGGAGTCTGGTAAGCTAGATCTACCTATTCTGCTATCTATCTATCTGTCTGTCCGTGTCTATCTATCTATTTATTTACAGTACGGAAAAAAATATTAAGTCAGCCACCAATTGAGCAAGTTCTCCCACTTAAAAAGATGAGAGAGGCCTGTAATTGACTCCATAGGTAGACCTCAACTATGAGAGTCAAAATGAGAAAACAGATCCTGAGAATCACTTTGTCTGATTTGGAAAGATGTTTTTTTTTTACAAATTTAGGTGGAAAATAAGTATTTGGTCAATAACAAAAGTTCATCTCAATACTTTGTTATATATCCTTTGTTGGCAGTGACAGAGGTCAAACGTTTTCTTTACGTCTTCACAAGATTGGAACACACTGTTGCTGGTATGTTGACCAATTCCTCCATGCAGGTCTCCTCTAGAGCAGTGATGTTTTTGGGGCTGTCACTGGGCAACACGGACTTTCAACTTCCTCCAAAGGTTTTCTATTGGGTTTAGATCTGGAGACTGGCTAAGCCACTCCAGGACATTGAAATGCTTCTTAAGAAGCCACTCCTTCATTGCCATGACAGTCTGCTTGGGATCATTGTCGTGCTGAAAAATCCAACCATGTGTCATCTTCAGTGCCCTTGCTGATGGAAGGAAGTTTGCACTCAAAATCTCACAATACGTGGCCCCATTCTTGTATGTACACGGATCAGTCGTCCTGGTCCCTTGGAAGAGAAACCACCCCAAAGAATGATGTTGCTACCCCCATGCTTCACAGTAGGTATGGTGTTCTTTGGATGCAACTCAGCATTCTTTCGCCTCTAAACAAGACGAGTTGTGTTTCTGCCAAACAGTTCTATTTTGGTTTCGTCTGACCATATGACATTCTCACAATACTCTTCTGGATCATCCAAATGCTCTCTAGCAAACTTCAGACAGGCCCGGAAATATAATGGCTTTAGCAGGGGGACACGACTGGCACTGCAGGATCTGAGTTCTTGACAATATAGTGTGTTACTAATGGTAGTCTGTGTAACGATGGTCTCAGCTCTCTGCAGGTCATTCATTGGATCCCCCATGTGGTTCTGGAATTTTTGCTCACCATTCTTGGCATCATTTTGACCCCATGGGGTGAGATCTTGCGTGGAGCTCCAGATTGATTAAGATTATCAGTCGTCTTGTATGTCTTCCATTTTCTAATTATTGCTCAAACAGTTGATCTCTCCACACCAAGCTGCTCACCTATTGCAGATTCAGTCTTTCCAGCCTGGTGCAGGGCTACAATTTGGTTTCTGGTGTCCTTCGACAGCTCTTTGCATTTCACCATAGTGGAGTTTGGAATGTGACTGTTTTGAGGTTGCGGATAGGTGTATTTTCTACTGATAAGTTCAAACAGGTGCCAGTACTACAGTTAATGAGTGGAGGACAGAGAAGCCTCTTAAAGAAGAAGTCGCAGGTCTGTGAAAGCCAGAAATCTTGCTTGTTTGTAGGTGACCAAATACTTTTTTGCCACCAAAATTTGAAAAAAATTATTTCCAAATCAGACAATGTGATTTATAGGATTTGTTTTCTCATTTTGTCTCATTTGAAGTCTATCTATGATGTCAATTACAGGCCTCTCTCATCTTTTTAAGTAAGGGAACTTGTACAATTGGAGGGTGACTATATACATTTTCCCCCACTGTATATCCTTTCTAATGTACAATATTTATGCCTTAATGTACAAAAAAAATGCACACATTCAAAAATACCCTTTCGGAATAAATAAGGAAAAAACTGATGTTAGTAAAAAAACATGGTACTTAGTATATACGTTTTTGCAAAAACGTTTTGGTGGTCAGTGTGAGCATGCTCTTACCAGCATGTACACATGTCTGCTTTGGCTCAGATTTTTGTATTTCGTTCGGCCCCTTGTATTAGTACAAGATAGGGAGTGTCTCACTTTTTTTACTGAGTTGAGCATTTATATCACTTTAGAACCCAGGTCACTCTATCCTGCTTTCATTGAGGTCAGTCGACACATGAACAGGTTTTAAATTAGATAGAGTAGGTACCGTCCCGAAGTGGCTACACCTTGACATTGGTGGGATGGCTCTTTACCTTTTTTCAAACACATATATACTAAGTACCCTGTTTTTTACTAGCATCTGCTTTTTACTTATTTATTCCTGGCAGAGTATTTTTGCATGTTTGTATATTGTTTTTCATTAGGTTTAGCCTGTTTGGTGGTCAGTGTGAACATGCTCTTACTGTTACGTACACTAATGTCTGTTTTGACTCAGTTTTATATATTTAACACTGTATCTCAATGAATTAGAATATCATCAAAAATCAATGTAATATTGCCATTATTCAGGGTGTTTCTGGGAGACCTGAAACACATTGACTAACAAAATCAATATCATATTCACCCTTTGATGTCTCGTGGAATATGGCAGTGTGGTTTTTAACCCTTCTTCCTCCCTACCTTCATTTTCTGAGATAATGACCTTTGGGTTTTCATTGGCTGTAAGCCATAATCATCAACATTTGCGGAAAGAAACACTTGAAATAGACCACTCTGTAATGACTCTATATAATACTAGCTGTGAGCCCGATGCGATTGCATCGGGATTCTAGAACTGGTGTATAGTTTATTAAATTAGATTTTTAACTAATAATCCAATTATTCCATGATAGATGGCGGCCCAACTGTAAAGAATCGGGAGTGTAGCATGCATATATACATTATTCATTCAAATTTGACAATAATGCACATAACACATGATATGTATCTATCAACTACCAATGTTTATATGGTACATGTCAGTGTAGTACATGTCATGATTCTAAGGCAAGGCTTTTCGTACAGATACTGGCACTGATGTTTTGTACAGATTACGTATATTCAATTTATATATGAATATTAATAATCTATGATTAAGCCAGTACATGTTTCCCCACCAACCACGGGAAGGTAGCCTTACAACTGGTGGGACCTACTCTACTCTACCCCTAATAATTAATAGTTGGACTCCTTTTAAAGCAGATATTTTTTGGCTATTTGCAGAAGGTGTAGAATAACCAAATACAATTTCTGCACTTCGCACCAAAGGACCTACCTACAGCTCACTTTCAGCAAGTAACATGTAATGTATATGGAACTTGCAATTAGCTTGCAGTAAATACGGCAAGCACAGCTTTAACAGGTTGACTAAATGCAACCACTAAAAATCAGAGCTAACTGTGATTTTGGCAGTTGAAACTGTTGAAAGCACATGTGCCGCAACTACTGCAAGTAAAGCACAAATTCCATTAACATTTCATGCAACTTACAGTAAGAGTGCTGTAGGTCACCATTAGACAGCAAGTGTCAAAATTGATGTGTTCACACTATAAATTCCACAAATAGCAGAATAAGTCAAATTTAAAAAGAAAATGTCTATTCTTTCCCTATGTGTCTAAATATGTACCTATATGTATGTATGTATTTATATGTACAGAACACACTTCAAGATAGAGATGTGTGTGAACAGCTGTCCCACCCGTCTCTAATGCTGCATTCAGACTTGCAGATGCATCTGCAGCATTTTGCAGATGCATCTGCATGCAGACAGTAAACCCTATCTTTATAATGGGACGCACAGTGTCTGCAGATGCTTCCAGACAGCCGAGCACACCCATTCACTCCTATATGTGATCTCTGCGCAGGCAGATGCTTGGGTACAGATCACAGACTCTCCTCCGCACCAGGGACACGACATGTTGCATCCCTGGTGAGGGTGGGAGTGTGTGATTTGTATGCAGGCATCCGCCTGCGCACAGATCACATATAGGAGTAAATGTGTGCGCACGGCTGCCTGCAAGCATCTGCAGACACCGTGCGTCCCATTATAAAGATAGGGTCTACCGTCTGCATGCAGATGCTTGCAGATGCATTTTCAAAACGCTGCAGATAAATCTGCAAATCTGAAGGCAGCCTTAGCTGTTCACAAAAACCTCACCCTGTGTAAAAAGAAAATGAAATCTCGCAGCAGCTATACTGCTGGAGCTTCAGGTTCTTATCACTAAATGCAAGCATTTAGATGATACACATCTACAATCTACTACAAAATGTGTGTTTATATACATATACAATGAAATGTAAAAAGAAAGTTTAAAAGCTAAAAAAGTAAGTACTATATATTTTAAATAACTATTTTATATCTAAAACCTATTTATAATATCTTTATAACGAAAGTAATATTTTTGCTATTTTTGTCTATTTCTATTCTTCTACATCTATAACTAAATTAAATTATTGTAATATTTGTGTTTAATTAGAAAGTATGTATGTAATAGAATATGTATGTAAATAATTGAAAGTAAAATATTTTTATACACTATTTTTAGTGAAAAGTGAAACTAAGGACTATATTTCTTAAAGACCTATTTAATATGTAATAACTAATTATAATGTCTTTATCTAAAACTAAAGTAATTTGTTTGGTATTTTGGATTATTTCTATTGCTATACATCTATTTGTAAACTATTTTTTTATAATTTTTTTGGTCAATTCCTACACATCTATGGGTAAAGTAATTTTTTTTTTTTAGTACTATACATCTATGGCTAAACTATTTTATGGGAATATTTTTGTTTAATTAGAAAATAATTATGTATCTAAATGTAATATGCATATAAAGAATTTAAACTAAAATATTTCTATATACTATATTGTTATTGAAAATGAACACTAATGACTATATTTCTTAAATAACTATTGTATATATAATAACTAATTTTAATATCTTTTTGTATAACAAATAATATATATTTTTTTTTTTATTTATTTTTTTTTTTTCTATTGCTATACATCTATGGCTAAACTAATTTATTGTAATATTTGTATTTAATTAGAAAGTAAGTATGTATGTAAATCTAATATGTATCTAAAGAATTTAAAATAAAATATTATTAGAGAGAATATTTGTAGTAAAGAGTATTTCACTACTGGGCAGCAATTTGACTTGAATGGGTGTATCCAACACTTTCACCTTAACATTGCATCGTGTTTTCACTCGTGAAAAATCCACATATAACTGTCCATGTCCAAAAACTGTTTGTGACAAAAAAATCCCTACTTTCTTCAGTGTATGGCCTTGGGATTTGTTGATGGTCATGGAAAAAGTAGACTTCACGGGAAATTGTTGACGTCTTAACTTGAAAGGTAAGGCAGTCTCTGATGGAGATAAATAAATCTTTGGAATAAACACCACATTTCCTTCTGCAGACCCAGAACTGACTTTTGCTTGAATGAGATTGTCAAACAAAGTGATGACAATGAAGCGATTCCCATTGCAAAGACCTTTTATGCTGTTAAAGGTGTGCAAAAGCATGACAATGGTACCAATGTGTAATTTGAGGCGATGATAAGGCATTCCCATTGGTGTGAGTGAATTGAAAAATTCCACTGGATATTGGTCTGAATCTTCAGTCTGAATGGAATCATCACTAATGTACTCAGTGTATTCACCAGCAATGCAATCCATAACCTGAGAGTTCACCATTTCCACATGGACATTTTTAGGACAAAGATTGTCATGTGATGCAGCAATGTGAATGCTTTCATTGTTATATCCATCATGTATGTAAATGTAATATATATCTAAAGAATTTAAAATAAAATATTCTTATAGACATATTTTTTGTAAAGACTTTTCAGAATTAGGCACCAACTTTCCTTGAATGGGTGTATCCAGCACTTTCACCTTAACATTACATCGTCTTTTCACTCGTGAAAAAGCCACATATAACTGTCCATGTCCAAAAACAGGTTCTGGCAAAAAAATCCCTACTTTCTCCAGTGTTTGGCCTTGGGATTTGTTGATGGTCATGGCAAAAGCAGGCTTCAAGGGAAATTGTCGACGTCTTAACTTGAAAGGTAATCCAGTCTCTGATGGAGATAAATCAATCCTTGGAATAAACACCACATTTCCTTCTGCAGAGCCAGTAATGACTTTTGCTTGAATCAGATTGTCAAACAAAGCAATGACAATCAAGCGAGTCCCATTGCAAAGACCTTTTCTGCTGTTAAAGTTGCGCAAAAGCATGACAATGGTACCGATTTTTAATTTGAGGCGATGAGAAGGCATTCCCGTTGGTGTGAGTGAATTTAAAAATTCCACTGGATATTGATCTGGATCTTCAGTCTCATCAGGATCAATGGAATCATCACTAATGTATTCAGTGTATTCACCAGCAATGCAATCCATGACCTTAGAGTTCACCATATCCACATGGTCATTTTTAGGGCAAAGAATGGCATGTGATGCAGCAATCTGAATGCTTTCATTGTTATCTACATCAATGACAATGTTTTCACCAAATATAGCAAGTATAATTGAGCCAGTGCAGATCATGTCTTGTGGGATTTCAATGGTATCATCTCCAAGGTTGAAATCATTGGACAATTCACCATTTCCCAGTTGAAGTAACCAACGGCTATAATCAGGATCAATGGAGCGCATATTGTTGAAGAGTGGCAATTGAGTGAAAAGCTGCCATTGTCGTGAGTATTTAATACAACTCTCTATAATGTCAGTTCTTGTACCATGTGGGATGATAAGCAGACACTGTCGAAAGTCTCCTCCCAGAACAATGACTTTCCCTCCAAAAGGTGTTGTATTTTTCTTGGAGATATCTGTTGTCATGACATCCCGTAAAAGTTGATCTATCACATGCAATGCATATTTAGATAACAGAGTGGACTCGTCAATAATGAAAAGTTTGGTACTTTTCAAATGTTGTGCAGCATCTGTATCATTTTTAATCCTTGAAACGGAAGTTTCATTGATTGGAATTGGTATTCCGTAAAGCGAATGGATGGTTCTACCTCCTTGCAGTAAGTTAGCTGCAATCCCTGTACTGGCTGCAGGTGAGACAATTTCGCCTTCTCCTCTTAGTTCATGAATTAATAAATCATACAGATATGTTTTGCCACTGCCACCTGGACCGTCAATGAAAAAGCACTTAGGTTGTCCACTTCTATCGTGTAAAGCTTGATTGATCGCATCATAGGCCAAAAGTTGTTGGTCATTTAAAGTAGCTTTCATTTACTGAGCTCTTCTTAACTCATCATCCTTGTTGTATAGTGGAGCAATGTATGGCTTTCTTTTTGGTCGTGGTAGATTAAAATCAGTAAAAGTTTTGCCATGAAATTTTAGAATAGTTTGGACATCAGTCATAGCATATCCTTCACAATTCTCACACTCCTCAGTGTTGGAGTGATATGCATGGCAGTAGTCTTGGATAAAGTCTTGTTTAAATTCTTTCCACAACTCCAATGGATGAGCTGGAGGACCAAAAATACATATATATGCGAACATATCACGAAGCTGTGCAGGCATGTTGAGAACACAGGCATCCAATAAAGTATTTCTCCAAACAGTGTCATCGAAGAGCAATCCAAGAGCTAATGCTGCCTCTTTGAAAGTTGGGTATGTCACTTCATTAACAGTCTTAATGTTGTCAAAACTTGTTGCTCCTTTGACATGCAGTAACAACAACCTTAAATAGTACCGTTCTTGATCTTTCATACTGACAGTATACATTCTTCCAATCACTGAAGAACCTCCTCGCTTTCTAATTTCCCATGCACCTTCTTTCCAAACATAGTGCTCTGGAATTTGGCGGTAGAAGTAATCATGAGCATGCGGGTCACTCTCATTCAGCTCAAAGTAGCCCATAAGAGTAGATTTTCTGTGCATTGTGTAACTGATGTCATCAACAGAGTCATCCTCATGAAAATAAAGTGGTTGAGAATGTGGGAGATGTACGGCCAGGCGAATAATGGAGTGCGATTGTCTATGCATCGGGTAAGCAAATATTCGCCAAGCTGCCTCCGGTGCACTCACGTATCTTGAATCCATGAATTGATGTGTTTCATCATGGTGGATATTGGTTTGGCAAATTTCAAGATTGGCTTTATCATGTCCTTTGTAGACATATTTGAATAGGTATTTTACACTTTGAATGGAAGCACATACCTCAACATTAATATGACACTTGTATGTTAATAGTAGGTAAGGGTTATAGGGAACAACCCAAGAATTATCAATCATCTTTGAACGGATTTGAAAGGATGATCCTTCCTTTCTTTGATAAGTAGGGTATGCATCCTTAGCTATGAGTGTTCTTGGTTGGAAATCTTTAGGAAAACCTTTCTTACACTTGCCAAGATCCATACATGGAGAATTGGGGTTGTGTTGTCCACAGGGTCCATGAATCATGTGTTGCATCACAATGTCATGGAGCAGAGGGTATTCTTCTGGATCAGGGATTTCAGCCCAAACTATATTATCCACTTCAACCTCAGTTCTTAGTTTGGATTTGCTATCCAGAATGATCAAAATGTGAGCGTGTGGTAGGCCACGCTTTTGGAATTCAATCACATGAACCATTGCACAAACTTTGCCAAATAATCCAGTGTTAATTTCTTTTAATAGGGCTTCCAGTTTAATTCTGAAGACACGGGCGACTAAATCAGGTCTATGTTCCACACGCTGCCATGGCTCTAAATTGTTTGTAATCTCCCTCCATTTAGGATTACAGGTCATGGTTACAAAAAGATCTGGTCGTCCAAATTTAGTCACAATAGCCATGGCATCCTGATAGCGTTGCTGCATGTTTCTGGGACTGCCTTCAAAGGAAGATGGTAAAATCACCGTCTTGCCAATGGGAATACCTTTCTCAACAGATTGTTTCAGGAGATGTTCCTGGAGTACGCAATAATCCTCCACTTTTAAATCCTTTTGATGATGACGGATAAAATTTAAGCGATTAGCCTCGATTTTCACATACGCATCCACTAAGTACTGCTGTGTTAGTTTGCCACCATTCAGGATAGGATTGAACTGATTCCGTACAGACAGCAAATAGCAGTAATACTGGAGCTGTGTAACCCGGCGTTGACTTTTGCCTTGATGCTTGAGTCCCTCATGCCAGCCTTGTTCTCCATGAGGGAAAAATAAAGGATAGAGTAATGCATCTAAATTGCTGTGTAGAATACTGACTTGCTGTGTTTTTGGGGCCAAGGGGTTATTTGGATCAGGTTTCAAATGAATTAAAATGTCTCTATTGAATGGTGGCTCTCCATCAGCATTTTGAAAGACCACAGCAACTTCATTGGCAGTAGGATTGTTATAGCGTCTCGGGTCTTGGCCTCTGTCTTGTTTAATGGCCATGATAATATTTGGCATGACGGTGCCATGTTCTACTGCCTTCTGTTCTTCTTCTAATTCAACGTGACGTAGCATTTTGTAGGCCGAAACAAAGGGATTAATATTATCCAATTGAAGAGCAATGATACTCATTAAAGTAGGATTACATTTCACATTTTCTGGAGACTGTATACGTTGTTCTACAGCGCTTGCAGTATCTAAAATTTACAATTGTGCATATGCTGGAGGTTGATCTTGAGCAGGATGGAGTGTTCCAGTGCGATGATAAATTTGCCCATGAATACTGAAGCAGTATGGGCCATGTCCAGGAGGTAGAGAAACATGGGCACCCATGGAGGCAAAAGCAAAAGAACTATTAATGCTCCTTATATTCTCCATCAAATTTTGACTGTACTCACTCTCTCCTTTCAGAAGGCGTTGGAACACGTGCGGGTATTGAGGTAATGGTACCTTTACTTTTCCCTTGTGGCAACAAAGAGTAAACTGTTGATCTGATGGTCGTTCAGCAGTAAAATGTCGAGCGTCACAATGTTCACATATTACATTCATGAAACCACAGAAATGTTCTACAATAACATGATCCTGATCAATAAATCCCATTTGATGTATGAGAGGTGAATAGAATAAACGTAGAAGTTTATTATGTAATCCTACATAAATGAGACGTGGAAGGGGTGTAGATTCCAAACATTCAATAAATGAAGAAGTGGAATATATATTGCGTTCTGCCTCTTGCAATATAGAAGTGGAAGAAGAAGTTTGGCGTTGTTCACGACGTAATGTAGCCAAATTGGCCAAGTGGACTTGTCTAGACGTAGGAGAATCTGTATCTTGACGCATCTGTCTTTTCCTTTTAAGCCTCAAAATTTTACACTGTTTGCTGTATGGCGTCTCCTCAGCACAGTGTTTTCGTTTTGATGTGGCCTTGCGATGCGGTAAAGGCTGTTCAGTTGTAGTCAAGATAGTAGAAGAAGAGGTGGCAGCAGTCTGAGCATCAGACAAAGAGGTGGCAGCAGTCTGAGCATCAGACAAAGAGGTGGCAGCAGTCTGAGCATCAGACAAAGAGGTGGCAGCAGTCTGAGGATCAGACGAAGAAGTGGCAGCAGTCTGAGGATCAGACGGATCTTCTACAGGCATTAACTTTTTCTGTTTGCGTCGTTGAGGCAGAGGCATTGATTTTTTGCCTAATCGTTCTGTCCTTCCTTCTAAAGACTTTATTGAAACCGGTGTTTTCAAAGCAGCCTTTTCCTTGTCCAAGGGAAGTTGTCTTTCTTCAGAAGTCTCCTCCACACCCGTCTTGCGCATACGCACAGACACCTTGCGAACCTTTCCTTTTTTGATTTCCAAAGAGGTAATGGGAGGTGTTAAAGGCAGTTCACTTGGTAGAATGTGAGTACATGAAGGGCTGGAGTAGCATCTGTGTCAGACGGTTCTTCAGTGACTGGAATGTTTGTTTGTTTGCATGTGGAACGTGTAGTCATGGCTCTTGTTTGCATTCGTTGGCTTGTTTTTTCAGAAGACACTTGTGAAATACGTGTATGTAAAGCAGTCTTCGCAGCATCCAACCGAAAACGTCTCAGTGGAGAAGAGAGTTTACCAAACCGTTTGAGTTTAGCAGCCTTAGCCCTATCTAACCGAATACGTCTCTCGGCAGAAGTCTCATTTGCAATACGTTTGGCGTAAGCAGCCTTAACACGATCTAAGCGAATACGTCTCTCGGCAGAAGTCTCATTTGCAATACGTTTGGCGGAAGCAGCCTTAACACGATGTAAACGAATACGTCTCTGTTCCGAGGTCTCCTCAACAGTGCGTTTCGCCTTAGCAGCCTTATCACTATCTAAGCGAAGACGCCTCTCTTCTGAAGTCTCCTTTGCAGTACGTTTCGTCTTAGCAGCCTTACGCAGATCTAACCGAACACGTTTCTCTTCCAAACTCTCCTCTGCAATGCGTTTAGCTTTAGCAGCCTTATCACGATCTAACCGAAGACGTCTCTCTTCCAAAGTCTTGTCCGCCCGCTTCTTCTTAGGTGTAGATGCAGCCTCCTTGGCAAGAACGATATTTTGTGTTGGAGAGCTCATCTTAGTAAAAATAAGCAGTGTTTGAAATCGAAAAAGAGCTAGAGTGTGTTAGTTAAGGAAACAATGAATAATAACTGTGTAAAAAGACAAAAACAATAAAAGTACAGTGTGTATTTCAAAAACCTGTTATAATGAAATGATAGACTTCTTTAAAGTAACAAACAAAGATGTAATGATGTTTACTGTATGGAGTATTGAATGGCAATGAGTGTGTTAAAATTCCTTAAAAACTGCCGTGAAGGCAAAACAAATGGATGTAAGGGCCCTTTCCGATACGCGGTATCAAAGCAAATTTGCAACATTGTAATAAAAGCGTAAATAGAAGCAGGATGACATCAATTTCTGCATAACCACCAGCAAGGTTGTAGTTTCATAAGGTGTTGAAAAATGGCAGAGTTAGGGTTAATTTATAGCAAGAACTGAAGGTTTTGGTATTATAGCAGAAGTAGTGGTTTTTATTATTGTTGGTGGAGTAGGGGAAACAGCGGCCTTAACGTGAAGTATGAAATGGCAGAATGTGACAAAGCAGGGTTAAAAAAGAAATAAGGCAACTTGCGTATGAGATATTGAAAGAGGCAGGTCAATGTAAAAAGTAACGTAAATGCGGTGATGTAGTGTAACGTTACGCAACTGCAGCCCTGGTGACGGGTATGGAAAAGTGGCGTTTAAAATTTAAATCTTAGCCCATGTTATGGAAGTATGTAAATGTGCATATACAATGGACGTGTGAAAGGGGACCCAGTGAGTAATAGAGTGGAAAATATTAGGTATGTAAAAGTAGTGAATGTCCTACTGGGATGACAGAGACTTTGACATGAGCGTAAATTTCAAATAGCATCATAACCGTTGGAAAAACAGCATCTGCCGCATGTGGCACATAGCTACAGCATAACTGCAGGACTTGCAGGCGGTTATGTGAATCCCCATAGTCATTATAATCGCCATAATAGTCAGTATGTATTTATTTGCAGCAGGTGCAGCAATTTGGGTTTTGCACTTGTAGCAGGTGCTGTATGGAAAAAAAACGATGGGTGACCACGCTTTTTATGGTGGCGGGACGTGTGGCAAGTTCCCCTATACTTACTATGGGGATTAGCGGAACGACACCGCAAGTGCAGCAGTTATGCGGTGGCAATGCAGCAAACCGAGCTGATGCGATTCTGTCAGGACATCTTGTGCGATTTCAAATAAGCGCTGATGTGAACTGGGCAGGTAGCATTACCACCAAACTGTTAAATATAAGACAGGTAGTAGTGCTACAGAGTCATTACTATGCAAAATATTAAAAATTGACATATAATGGGTTAACGTACTCGTAACCGTGTGATGACTGACTCCTAACTCCAAAAAAAAAATCAAAGAGCCTGTAAGGAGTTAATATAGCATTTGCACGCATAAAAAATACTGGACAATTAAAAAAAATAAAAATAGTATTAAAGTATTTAGTAATGAAATGCCAGTAGTAGACCACATAGTGACATAGAGAGTGAATAGGCAAAACAATAGAAGACGTTAATGTACCACTTACATCCTATAAAAGAGTGTGGATGAGAAAATAAATAACAAATAGTATAGAAGAGTTTAATTTGCAAATGTCCTGAGTACAGCACCTAGTAACACAGTGAGTGAATAGCAAACTGAAAGTAGGGGGTTAATGTAGCTTTTCGAACCCTATAAAACATAGTGTTGGAAAACAAAATGGCAAATGGCATAGAAGAGGATAATGTATAAATGGGCTTAGTGGACCACAGTGAGATAGCAAGTGGGACAGAAATAGAATAGAACGGGTAAATGTACAAATTGCCTTAGAGCCCTTTCACATCAGCTCTTTCGATAAAATTGCGGTAGATGCAGTGATAAAAATGCATCTGCTGCGATAGCCAGATTAACATTGCACTTGCAGTGCGGTAGCGGTAATCCCTATAGAAACCATAAGGGGACTTGCGGCCGGTGCAATGTAGCAGTTGCGTCAAGTGTTGCTAGAAAAAACAAAACGAACTTGCCGCACCTGCCGCAAGTGTTCCTATAGTTTCTATGGGTATTCCCGCAACTGCGCCGCAAGTGCAAGGTTTAATGGGCAATCGCAGCAGATGGGTTTTTTTCAGCCCATGTGTGGTGAAGTTGTAAAATGGCAGATGTCCAGCACATAGTGACAGAGTTATTGAATAGCAAACAGAATAGAAGGGGTTAATGTATGAGTTTAAACCCTATAAAATAGTCATGGTGCAACTAAAATAGAAAAGGCATGGAAGAGGTTAATGTAAAAATGTCCTTAGTACAGCAGATAGTGAGATAGCAAGTGGAGTAGAAATAGAATATAAAGGGTTAATATTAAAAGGGTCTTAGTACAACTAAAAGTGAGATAGGCAGTGTAGCAGTAATAGAATAGAAGGGGTTAATATAAAAAAGGGCGTAGTAGAGCAGATAGTGAGATACGCAGTGTAGCACTAATAGAATAGAAAGGGGTAATATTAAAATGGCCGTAGTACAGCAGATAGTGAGATAGGCAGTGTGGCACTAATAGAATAGAAGGGGTTAATATAAAAAAGGCCGTAGTACAGCACATAGTGAGATAGGCAGTGTAGCACTAATAGAATAGAAGGGGTTAATATTAAAATGGCCGTAGTACAGCAGATAGTGAGATAGGCAGTGTAGCAGTAATAGAATAGAAGGGGTTAATATAAAAAAGGCCGTAGTACAGCACATAGTGAGATACGCAGTGTAGCACTAATAGAATAGAAAGGGTTAATATTAAAATGGGCGTAGTAGAGCAGATACAGAGATAGGCAGTGTAGGAGTAATAGAATAGAAAGGGTTAATATAAAAAAGGGCGTAGTACAGCACATAGTGAGCTACACAGTGTAGCACTAAGAGAATAGAAAGGGTTAATATTAAAATGGCCGTAGTAGAGCAGATACAGAGATAGGCAGTGTAGGAGTAATAGAATAGAAAGGGTTAATATAAAAAAGGGCGTAGTACAGCAGATAGTGAGATAGGCAGTGTAGCACTAATAGAATAGAAGGGGTTAATATTAAAATGGCCGTAGTACAGCAGATAGTGAGATAGGCAGTGTAGCAGTAATAGAATAGAAGGGGTTAATATTAAAATGGCCGTAGTACAGCACATAGTGAGATACGCAGTGTAGCACTAATAGAATAGAAAGGGTTAATATTAAAATGGCCGTAGTAGAGCAGATACAGAGATAGGCAGTGTAGGAGTAATAGAATAGAAAGGGTTAATATAAAAAAGGGCGTAGTACAGCACATAGTGAGATACGCAGTGTAGCACTAATAGAATAGAAAGGGTTAATATTAAAATGGGCGTAGTAGAGCAGATACAGAGATAGGCAGTGTAGGAGTAATAGAATAGAAAGGGTTAATATAAAAAAGGGCGTAGTACAGCAGATAGTGAGATAGGCAGTGCAGCACTAATAGAATAGAAAGGGTTAATATTAAAATGGCCGTAGTACAGCACATAGTGAGATAGGCAGTGTAGCACTAATAGAATAGAAGGGGTTAATATTAAAATGGCCGTAGGACAGCAGATAGTGAGATAGGCAGTGTAGCACAAATAGAATAGAAAGGGTTAATATTAAAATGGCCGTAGTACAGCAGATAGTGAGATACGCAGTGTAGCACTAATAGAATAGAAAGGGTTAATATTAAAATGGCCGTAGTACAGCACATAGTGAGATAGGCAGTGTAGCACTAATAGAATAGAAGGGGTTAATATTAAAATGGCCGTAGGACAGCAGATAGTGAGATAGGCAGTGTAGCACTAATAGAATACAAAGGGTTAATATAAAAATGGCCATAGTACATCAGATAGTGAGATACGCAGTGTAGGAGTAATAGAATAGAAAGGGTTAATATAAAAAATGCCGTAGTAGAGCACATAGTGAGATAAGCAGTGTAGCACTAATGGAATAGAAGGGGTTAATATTAAAAAGGCCTTAGTACTGCACATAGTCAGATAGCAAGTTGAGCAGAAAGAGAATAGAAGGGGTTAATAAAGTATGAAAAGAAGAGGGCACTATGGTGAAATGTAGCTGATATTTAATTTGTATAAACAAAGGGTTAATGTAAGGATAGCCATTAGGAATATATACTCTGTTGTGAGATTGTACAGTGAAAACAGCTTTTTCACTTGTACATTGTTCACAAATTCAAATTTCCCGCTCTAAGATGGCCGGCGCGAATAGTTTATTCATAAAAAGCCGGCAGACGCCAGCCGCGTTGTGATTGGGCAGCGAAAACTTCATAAACATGGCGCCGTGAATCCGGTTGGTCGGCGCTATTGTGTGAAGATGCCGCTGTCCAATCACAACTCAGCGGGGCGGAGCTACAAACTTCCAGCCGGGCGAACGGCATATCCGAAAATCGTACCAGGCGCTCGGCAAGAAAAGTTCCGAAGTCCCCGCTGTGCGCTGACCAATCGGAATCAAAGCGCCATAAACAACAACCAATCAAAATCGCGCCTCATTTGTCAATGGATGTCTATGGGAAGTCGACATCCAATCACAATCGCGGCGCCAATTTTGAAAATGCACGGAACTTTCCTTGCCGAGCGCCTGGTGCGATTTTCGGACACGGCGTTCGGGAGAGTGGAAGTCTATAGCTCCGCCCTGCTGAGTTGTGATAGGACAGCGGCATCTTCACACAATAGCGCCGACCAACTGGATTGACGGCGCCATGTGTATGAAGTTTCCGCTGGCCAATCACACCGCGGCTGAAGTCTACCGGCATTTTATGAATGAAGATTTCGCGTCCGCCATCTTAGAGCGGCGAGTTGTACGGTCGGCGCCTGAATGCGTGTTCGGACACAGCGGTCTCATAGACCACGGAGGCCGCTAGAAGCACCGAAGTTTGCGCTTGTAGCGCAGACGTCGGCGCTTGCAGCGGCGAAGTGTCCGAACAGTGGCGCACGCTCCATGCAGCGGCGATTGGCGCTACATGGCGCAAAATAGTAAAAGTGGTGAAAAATAAAGATAGTAAAAGAGGTGAAAATAAAACTCCACATCAGGACTATAGGCTCTGATGTGAAAAGGTAGATTGTCCAAAGGATATCTTAGCTGATCAATGGTAGATCCCGATCCGGCGCTTGCTTCCCGACGTCCCGCACGAAGGATGGATATCTCGGCTCAAATGTAGTCGAACAGACGGTCCAGCGGTAGCTTCTCGTTGTCCTTGAAAGACCCTCACGAAGGATGGATTTCTTGGCAGAAATATAATCCAACAGATAGTCCAGCGATAGGTTCTCGTTCTCCCACAAAGAGGATTCAAAGAGGTTGAAGATTCAAAATTGCCGCTATAAATAAGCGGGCTTATCTGATTGGAGGGCGGCAACTTCAGAAAGCTGGCGCCATGAATGTGATTGGTCGCTATGTATTTTCAAAAAAGGCGCGGCGATTGTGATTGGACGGCGCCTTCCTATAGAGATAGATAGAATAGATAGACAAAGGAGGCGATTTTATGGCCGAGCCGCTGGTTCTATTTCCGGCCAGACGACTTGGCTCAGAGGCATCATTCGACGGGGCCGAAACTGGGAATCAGCGAATCGCGGCGATAGGTAGCGTATTAGCAACCACTGTGTGTGGTTATTTATTTTATTTTTTGTTATTATTTTTTTTTTATGGTTTTTTTTTTTTTTAATTTTTTTAATTATTTTTTAATTATTTTTTAATTATTTTTTAAATATTATTTAATTATTTTTTTTTTAGTAAAATAATTTATTTTTTTAAGTGAGGCAGAGAGACAGTTCTCGTTCAGGTCCGCTTATTTAATTTTTTAATATTATTTTTTATTTAATTATTTATTATTTTGTAATTATTTTTTTATTATTTTTTAAATTTTATTTAATTATTTTTTTTATTATTAAATTAATTATTTTTTTTAAGTGAGGCAGAGAGACAGTTCTCGTTCAGGTCCGCTTATTTAATTTTTTAATATTATTTTTTATTTAATTTTTTATTATTTTTTAAATATTTTTTTATTATTTTTTAAATATTATTTAATTTTTGTTATTATTAAATTAATTATTTTTTTAAGTGAGGCAGAGAGACAGTTCTCGTTCAGGTCCGCTTATTTAATTTTTTATTATTATTTTTTATTTAATTATTTTTTATTTTTTAATTATTTTTTTATTATTTTTTAAATATTGTTTAATTATTTTTTTTATTATTAAATGTATTTGTAGACACATTAGCGGTATGTCGGCGATTGAATGGCCGGGCACCTGGTTGTATTTGTCGGCCGTAAAATCGCGGAGACACCGCTAATGCATGTGTATGGGCAGTGAGCTCGAATTCTGATTGGTCTGCGTCCAATCCGAAATGGGTTGTACTGGCCATAGACATGCATTAGCGGTGTGTCCGCGATTTTAGGGCCGACAAATAGAACCAGGTGGGCGGCCATAAAATCGCCGAGACACCGCTAATGTATGTGAATGGGAAATGAGGGGCTCTTCTGATTGGCTGAGGGCAGTAGAGAGCGACCAATCAGAAGAGGCCCTCACATATCATTGAGGTAGAATGGTGGATTTGTCGTCCATTCTATCTTAATGATATGATAAGTGAAGAGTACGTCGGAGAATGAATTTGGCGGAAAGAAGACAGAAGAGGCCGGGGGCCGGACGAAGAGCCGGAGATGGCGGAAAGAAGAGAGAAGAGCTGTGGGGCCGGAGGAAGAGGACGGCTGGCCGGACGAATGGATTGTGGATCGGACGGACGATCAGATGACTAAGAAGGCATGTAAGTGATCGACGGGGGCGTTAGGTTATGGGACGGCGGCGGATTCGGGTGTAGGTGCTTAGGTGTTAGCGGCGGGAGCTTAGGAGGCGGCGGGGCTTAGGGGATAGGGGCTTAGGGGGTAGGGGGGGTAGGGGTTTAGGTGCGGCTTGGGGGGTAGGGGGTTAGGTGCGGCTTGGGGGGTAGGGGGTTAGGTGCGGCTTAGGGGGTAGGGGCTTGCGGCAGAGGGTAGTGGCTGCGGCGGGGTAGTGGCTTAGGGCGGCAGGGGTAGGTGCTTCGGCGGGGGGGTAGGTTAGGGCGGCAGGGGTAGGGCTTGCGGCAGAGTGTGCCTGCAGCGGGGTAATGGCTTAGGGGGGTAGGGGCTTCGGCGGCGGGGTAGTGGCTTAGGGGTTAGGTGCGGCAGAGGGTAGTGGCTGCGGCGGGGTAGTGGCTTAGGGCGGCAGGGGGTAGGTGCTTCGGCGGCGGGGTAGGTTAGGGCGGCAGGGGGTAGGGGCTTCGGCGGCGGGGTAGTGACTGCGGCGGGGTAGTGGCTTAGGGCGGCAGGGGGTAGGGCTTGCGGCATAGGGTAGTGGCTGCGGCGGGGTAGTGGCTTAGGGCGGCAGGGGGTAGGGGCTTGCGGCAGAGGGTAGTGGCAGCGGCGGGGTAGTGGAGGCGGCGGGGTGGGGGTAGGGGCTTGCGGCAGAGGGTAGTGGCAGCGGCGGGGCTTGCGGCAGAGGGTAGTGACTGCGGCGGGGTAGTGGCTTAGGGGGGTAGGGGCAGAGGGTAGTGGGAGCGGCGGGGTAGTGGAGGCGGCGTGGTGGGGGTAGGGTAGGGGCTTCGGCGGCGGGATAGTGGGTGCGGCGGGGTAGTGGGTTAGGGCGGGAGTAGTGGCTTAGGGGGGTAGGGGCTTCGGCGGCGGTATAGTTGTTGCGGCGGAGTAGTGGGTTAGGGCGGGGGGTAGTGGCTTAGGGGGGTAGGGGCTTCGGCGGCGGGGTAGTGACTGCGACGGGGTAGTGGGTTAGGGCGGCAGGGGGTAGGGGCTTGCGGTAGAGGTTAGTGGCTGCGGCGGGGGGCGGCAGGGGGTAGGGGCTTGCGGCATAGGGTAGTGGCTGCGGCGGGGTGCGGCGGGGTAGTTGGTTAGGGCGGGGGGTAGTGGCTTAGGGGGGTAGGGGCTTCGGCGGCGGTATAGTTGTTGCGGCGGAGTAGTGGGTTAGGGCGGGGGGTAGTGGCTTAGGGGGGTAGGGGCTTCGGCGGCGGGGTAGTGACTGCGGCGGGGTAGTGGGTTAGGGCGGCAGGGTGTAGGGGCTTGCGGTAGAGGTTAGTGGCTGCGGCGGGGGGCGGCAGGGGTAGGGGCTTGCGGCATAGGGTAGTGGCTGCGGCGGGGTAGTGACTTAGGGCGGCAGGGGGTAGGGGCTTGCGGCAGAGGGTAGTGGCAACGGCGGGGTAGTGGAGGCGGCGGGGTGGGGGTAGGGCTTGCGGCAGAGGGTAGTGGCAGTGGCGGGGTAGTGGCTTAGGGGGGTAGGGGCAGAGGGTAGTGGGAGCGGCGGGGTAGTTGAGGCGGCGTGGTGGGGGTAGGGTAGGGGCTTCGGCGGCGGGATAGTGGGTGCGGTGGGGTAGTGGCTTAGGGGGTAGGGGCTTCGGCGGCGGGAGGGGGTAGTGGCTTAGGGCGGCAGGGGGTAGGGGTGTTTTAGAGCATGGCGCTGTAGAGCATGGCGCTGTAGTGTACAGCGCGATGGTATACTACAGTCCCATGGCGCTTATGGGCATGGGACTGTAGTATACTATAGCGGTGTATAGTAGAGTAGTATGGGCTTCTGTGGCTTGGTTAGTGGGGGGTGGCGGGCATTGCTTCGCGAGGCTGCAACGACTCGCAATGCCCGCTTTGCGGGCATTGCTTCGGGAGTCGCCGCGGCCGCTATGCGGCCACGGACAGAGTCCAGGAGAAAGAAACAGCTCGCTAACCAAGCCACCGGAAGTCGCGCCGCTCCGACGGAAGTCGCTACGGCAATTATATAATAGACTAGATGGTGGCCCGATTCTAAAGAATCGGGTAAGTCTAGAATCTATATAGAGTTTATTTAGTAATAGGGGAGTGCTGTGAAATTAATTGTGTGTATACAGGCGGCTCAGTGGTTAGCAGAGTATACGGTGGCTCAGTGGTCAGCAGTGAGTGCGGTGGCTCAGTGGTTAGCAGTGAGTGCGGTGGCTCAGTGGTCAGCAGTGAGTGCGGTGGCTCAGTGGTCAGCAGTGAGTGCGGTGGCTCAGTGGTCAGCAGTGAGTGCGGTGGCTCAGTGGTCAGCAGTGAGTGCGGTGGCTCAGTGGTCAGCAGTGAGTGCGGTGGCTCAGTGGTCAGCAGTGAGTGCGGTGGCTCAGTGGTCAGCAGTGAGTGCGGTGGCTCAGTGGTCAGCAGTGAGTGCGGTGGCTCAGTGGTCAGCAGTGAGTGCGGTGGCTCAGTGGTCAGCAGTGAGTGCGGTGGCTCAGTGGTCAGCAGAGAGTGCGGTGGCTCAGTGGTCAGCAGTGAGTGCAGCACAGGCTGGAGGGGGCAGAGGCTGGAGGGGGAAAGGAGGGAGGAGGCAGAGGAGGCAGAAACTGGAGGGGTTAGAGGAGGGAGGGGTCAGAGGAGGGAGGGGGCGGAGGCTGGGGGGCAGAGGAGAGCTGAGGCTGGGGGGGCAGAGGATAACGGAGGCTGGAGGGCTGAACACTCACTGGGCTGTTGGCGGTCAGCGGCAAGGCTGGCGGCGGTTCCGGAGGCCGGCCCCGGAGTGCGGGCGGGGCTAGCTCCGTGATGGAGGAGAGTCACCGGGTGTGTGGAGAGAGTGGCAGGACTGGGAGCGGTGCCGGCGGAGGCCGCACACCGGAGTGTGGGCCGGTCCGGGCCGGTTCCCGCATGTTGGTGGGCGCACAGCAGGCTGTGTGCGGAGCCAGTGGCGGGATGGCGGTCCCTGATGGAGAGTGGGCGGTGAGCAGCAGGGCTGTGGGCCGGATGTGGGTGGGCGCAGACGGGGCTCTGTGCAGGGCCGGTGGCGGGATAACGGGGAGTGGTGGCGCTTTAGCGCCCACGGCGAGGCGCTGTGCCATTTTGTCAGCGGCTCGCGGTGAGCGCTATGCGCTCACCGCTCGTGGGTCTGGTACTTCCGGTTCCGGTCTTTGACACAGGGCGCAGGCCATCACGGAAGTTGAGCGGATTGGCGGGAAGTGGCCTTCGGTTTTTATATATAAGATATATATATAGCAGTACGATGGTATATGGTGGTAATTAGAGCACATGTATAGCAGCACTATAGTATATGGCGGTAGATTATAGTAAATGTATAGCAGCACTATAGTATATGGCGGTACATTACAGTACATGTATAGCAGCACTATAGTATATGGTGGTACATTATAGCACATGTATAGCAGCACTATGGTATATGGCGGTACATTACAGTACATGTATAGCAGTGCTATGGTATATGGCGGTACATTACAGTACATGTATAGCAGCACTATGGTATATGGCAGTACATTATAGCACATGTATAGCAGCACTCTGGTATATGGCAATACTGCGGTGACCGCGGTCCCCCACTCCTCCTGGCCCCCGGTCGTCCACAGTAAAAATAAAAAAATCCTCAGTGAGGATACTCACCTGTCCGGCGGCTCGCTCCGCCTCCGCCTTGTAGGTCCTACAGGCCTTTAGGACCTGTAGTTGCCTGGGCAAGCAATCAGCTGAGGAGGTGAGGGGGGGCAGGATTGTGTTGGGGGGGCAGAATGGAGCGAGTGGGGAAAGAGTATGGAGGCGGGGCAACAGGATGGAGGCGGGGCAACAGGATGGAGGCGGGGCAACAGGATGGAGGCGGGGGGGCAGGATGGAGGCGGGGGGGCAGGATGGAGCGAGCGGGGCAGGATGGAGGCGGGGGAGCAAGAAGAGCGGGGGGCAGGATGGATTGAGCGGGGCAGGATGGAGGCGGAGGAGCAGGATGAAGCCGAAGGGGCAGGATTGAGCAGGATGGAGCGGGAGGAGCAGGATGGAGGGGGCGGAGCAGGATGGAGGCGGCGGGGCAGGATGGAGGGGGCGGGGCAGGATGGAGACGGAGGGGCAGGATGGAGACGGAGGGGCAGGATGGAGACGGAGGGGCAGGATGGAGACGGAGGGGCAGGATGGAGACGGAGGGGCAGGATGGAGACGGAGGGGCAGGATGGAGGTGAGTGGCGCAGGATGGACAGAGCGAGGCAGGATGGAGAAGGCAGGGCAGGATGGAGGCGGCAGGGCAGGATGGAGATGGCAGGGCAGGATGGTGGTGGGGGAGGGGGGAGGATGTAGGGGGCGGGGCAGGATGTTGGCGGGGGTGAGGATGGTGGTGGGGGTGCGGGATGGAGTCGGGGGGCAGGATGGTGTTGGGGGGCAGGATGGATAGGGGGGCAGGATGGATAGGGGGGGCAGGATGGATAGGGGGGGCAGGATGGAGGCGCTCCTCCTGACCCCTTCCGCTCCCCGCGGCACCCGTCCCTCTGGGCCTCCAGTCTCTGCGGCCGCCCTCCCTCTGGGGCTGCACACCCCCCTCCCCTTCATGGTGATAATAAAAATAAAAAAACCTCAGTGAGGATACTTACCCTGCGGCGGCTCGCTCCAGCCGTCTTGTAGGTGGCAGGACAGGAGCTGTCGTTGGCTGGGAAACCGATCTGCTGGGGGTGAGTGGGCAAAGCGGGGGTCAGTGGGCAGAGTGGGGGATGAGTGGGAAGAGCAGGGGTTAGTGGGCAGAGTCATTGGGCAGAGCAGGGGTCAGTGGGCATAATCAGTAGTCAGAGCAGGGTCAGTAGGCAGAGCTGGGGTGTGTGGGCAGAGCTGGGGTCAGTGGGCATGGTCAGTAGCCAGAGGGGGGGGGGGGTAGGTAGGCAGAGCAGGGTCAGAGGGCAGAGCGGGGGTGAGTGGGCAGAGTGGGGGGTGAATGGGCAGAGCATGGTCAGTGAGCAGGATTGGGGCATCAGTGGTCAGAGCAGGGTCATAGCAGGGGTCAGTGGTCAGAGCAGGGGTTAATGGGCAGAGTGATTGGGCAGAGCAGGGGTCAGTGGGCACAGTCAGTAGGCACAGCAGGGGTTAGTGGGAAAAATCAGTGGGTAGAGCAGGGGTGAGTGGGCAGAGCAGGGGTGAGTGGGCACAGTCAGTGAGCAGAGCAGGGGTCAGCGGGCAGAGCGGGGGTGAGTGGGCAGAGCAGGGTTTAGTGGGCATAGCAAGGGTTATTGGGCACAGTCAGTGGGCAGAACAGGGGTTAGTGGGCAGAGCGGCGGTCAGTGGGCACAGTGAGTGGGCAGAGAAGGGTGAGTGGGTAGAGCATGGGTGAGTGGGCATGGTCAGTTGGCAGAGCAGGGGTCAGTGGGCATGGTGAAAGGGCAGAGCGGGGGGTGAGTGAACAGAGGGTGGTCAGTGGGCAGGCCAGGGTGAGTGGTAAAAGCAGGGGCGAGTGGGCAGAGCGGGGGTGAGTGGGCAGAGCGGGAGTAAATGAGCAGAGCAGGGTCAGTAGGCAGTGTGAGGGGTCAGTGGCCAGAGCATGGTCAGTGGGCAGTGTGAGGGGTAAGTGGGCATAGCATGTTCAGTGGGCAGTGTGAGGGGTCAGTGGGCAGTGTGAGGGGTCAGTGGGCAGAGCAGGGTCAGTGTGAGGGTGAGTGGGCAGAGCAGGGTCAGTGGGGTGTGTGAGGGGTCAGTGGGCAGAGCAGGGTGAGTGGGCATTGAGGGGTCAGTGGGCAGAGCATGTTCAGTGGGCAGAGGAGGGTCAGTGGGCAGTGTGAGGGGTCAGTGGGCTGAGCAGGGTGAGTGGGCAGAGCAGGGTCAGTGAGGGGTCAGTGGGCAGAGCAGGGTCAGTGTGAGGGGTCAGTGGGGGGTGAGTAGGCAGAGCAGGATGAGTGGCCAGTGTGAGGGGTCAATGGGGCGAGCAGGGTGAGTGGGCAGAGCATGGTCAGTGGGCATAATGGTGGGTGAGTGGACAGAGAGGGGGTGAGTGAGCAGAGAGGGGGTGAGTGGGCAGAATGTGGGTGAGGGGGCAGAGAGGGGGTGAGGGGGCAGAGTTTGGGGGTGAGTGGTCAGAGTGGGGGTCAGTGGTCAGAGTGGGGGTCAGTGGGCAGAGCAGGGGCAGAGTGGGGGTGAGGGGGGCAGAGGGGGTGAGTGGGCAGAGTTTGGGGGGTGAGTGGGCAGAGTTGGGGGTGAGTGGGCAGAGTTGGGGTCAGTGGTCAGAGTGGGGGTGAGTGGGCAGGGTCAGAGTGGGGGTCAATGGTCAGAGTGGGGGTGGGTGGGCAGAGCAGGGTCAGGGGCAGAGTGGGGGTCAGTGTGCAGAGTGGGGTGAGGGGGCAAAGAGGGGGTCAGGGGAAGAGTAGGGGGGTGAGTGGGCAGAGTTTGGGGGTGAGTGGGCAGAGTGAGGGTCAGTGGTCAGAGTGGGGGTGAGTGGGCAGAGCAGGGTCAGGGGCAGAGAGAGGGTCAGTGTGCAGAGTGGGGGTGAGGGGGCAGAGAGGGGTTCAGGGGGAAGAGTAGGGGGGTGAGTGGGCAGAGTTTGGGGGTGAGTGGGCAGAGTGGGGGCGAGTGGTCAGAGTGGGGGTCAGTGGGCAGAGCAGGGGCAGAGTGGGGGTGAGTGTGCAGAGTGGGGGTGAGGGGGGCAGAGAGGGGTTCAGAGGAAAGAGTAGGGGGGTGAGTGGGCAGAGTTTGGGGGTGAGTGGGCAGAGTGGGGGCCAGTGGTCAGAGTGGGGGTCAGTGGGCAGAGCAGTGGCAGAGTGGGGGTCAGTGTGCAGAGTGGGGGTGAGTGGGCAGGGTCAGGGGCAGAGTGGGGGTCAGTGGGCAGAGCAGGGGGTGAGGGGGGCAGAGGGGGTGAGTGGGCAGAGTTGGGGGGTGAGTGGGCAGAGTTGGGGTCAGTGGTCAGAGTGGGGGTCAGTGGTCAGAGTGGGGGTCAGTGGGCAGAGCAGGGTCAGGGGCAGAGTGGGGGTGAGGGGGCAGAGTGGGGGTGAGGGGGCAGAGAGGGGGTCAGGGGGAAGAGTAGGGGGGTGAGTGGGCAGAGTTTGGGGTGAGTGGGCAGAGTGGGGGCCAGTGGTCAGAGTGGGGGTCAGTGGGCAGAGCAGGGGCAGAGTGGGGGTGAGGGGGGCAGAGAGAGGGTGAGGGGGCAGAGTTGGGGGTGAGTGGTCAGAGTGGGGGTCAGGGGCAGAGAGGGGTTCAGGGGAAGAGTAGGGGGGTGAGTGGGCAGAGTTTGGGGGTGAGTGGGCAGAGTGGGGGCCAGTGGTCAGAGTGGGGGTCAGTGGGCAGAGCAGGGGCAGAGTGGGGGTCAGTGGGCAGAGTGGGGGTGAGGGGGCAGAGAGGGGGTCAGGGGGAAGAGTAGGGGGGTGAGTGGGCAGAGTTTGGGGGTGAGTGGGCAGAGTGGGGGCCAGTGGTCAGAGTGGGGGTCAGTGGGCAGAGCAGGGGCAGAGTGGGGGTGAGGGGGGCAGAGAGGGGGTGAGTGGTCAGAGTGGGGGTCAGGGGCAGAGTGGGGGTCAGTGGTCAGTGTGGGGGTGGGTGGTCAGAGTGGGGTTCAGGGGCAGAGTGGGGGTCAGTGGTCAGTGTGGGGGTGGGTGGTCAGAGTGGGCGTCAGGGGCAGAGTGGGGGTCAGTGGTCAGTGTGGGGGTGGGTGGTCAGAGTGGGCGTCAGGGGCAGAGTGGGGGTCAGTGGTCAGTGTGGGGGTGGGTGGTCAGAGTGGGGGTCAGTGTGGGGGTCAGGGGCAGAGTGAGGGTCAGTGGTCAGTGTGGGGGTGGGTGGGCAGAGCGGGGGTCAGGGGCAGAGTGAGGGTCAGTGGTCAGTGTGGGGGTGGGTGGGCAGAGCGGGGGTGAGGAGATCGTGGGTCAGTGTGCAGCGCAGGGGATGAATAGGCAGAGTAGGTGAGATCGGGACAGGACCTTTGATGACGTCACGGTCATGTGATATGTGACTCCACCCATCATCGTGACGTCATCAGAGGTCCTCAAGCCCCATGAATAGAGATCGTGGCTGGCTGGAGGGAGCTGTGGTAAGAGGCGGGGGGGGGTGACCGGAGAGTGGGGGGTGACAGGAGAGTGGAGGGCGGCTATGGTGACAGGCAGGGGGGTGATGGGGCAGCGGGGGGAAGTGTTGTGACAGGCGGGGAGCGCGGGCAGTGGAGGATGGCTATGGTGACAGGCAGGGGGGTGATGGGGCAGCAGGGCTGTGGGCCGGATGTGGGTGGGCGCAGACGGGGCTCTGTGCAGGGCCGGTGGCTGGGGCTCTGTGGGTCTGGTGCTTCCGGTTCCGGTGTTTGACACAGGAGGGAGGCCATCACGGAAGCGGAAGCGGATTTTGGGCGGAAGTGGCCTTCGGGTTTTATATAATAGATATGCGTTTTAATTTTTGTTTTGAATTACTGACATAAATTAACTTTTTGACAATATTCTAATTCATTCCGATGCACTAGAAGTACCTAATGTACAGAAAGCATGTCCCCACTGGGACTCTGTCATACACTGATTGTGACATTGTGGCAGTATGACACTAATATATTGTATATATAGTGAAGGAAATGAGAATATGTGCCAATATGAGAGCCCTTGCAATCTTTGTGCCGGGACGCTAAGCTTAGTGGCTTCCGTAACACGAAAAGTAATTGAATGGATCTCTTATTTTTCACTAATATGAAGCTTCATAACAAATAATTTAACACAAAAAAACAAAGTTTTTGCAGCCTTTTTTCTAAGTATTTTTTAGGTGGTAAAAAGCACTGCAATCTTTTGGTCTCTTTTTAAGTTAATATGGAATTCTGAGATATACTACAGGCATGTTTCTTTTATATTCCTTCTCTAAATGCAGCATACTTTAGGTATCACTTGTATGCTGCATTGTTCACCTGTTTTATCATGTACATGTGCTAGTTCTTGTGTCACTTAGCTATTGCAGGAAAACTAGCTGATATGACGACTCCCATACATGGCACAAGACAGAGTGATTCTTGCACTTCTGTGTTTTTCTGCCACATGTTCAGAATCAGCAGGAAAATGAGGAACAGCCCAGCAGTTGTGAGCAGTGCAGCTGTGAATCCAGCTATGTGGATACTAAACAACAGTGTTTGTGCCTCTCTGTTTCACTTTGCTTTCACCCTGATTCTTTCCTCCTCCCTGTAATCTCCAATAAGTAACTAATTTTATTGTCAAGGTCTAATTCACACATGTTTTTCTCATTCCATAATCGGACAGCAATACATAATCTAGGTATGGGATTCCTGTCCCCAACATGACAGTCTGATATGCATATACTAAGCTGTTGAGTTTGGGTAAAGAGACCTGTGGCAAGATGAATATTAATAGCAAGAGGCAGATGTGTGGTACCTACGCTGATGACACGTAGATCTATCTCTCAGGACCTGATTTCGCCTCCTTACTAATCAAAATCCCACAATGTCTGTCCACTATTTCATCTTTCTTTTCAGCTTGCTTTCTAAAACTGAACAGAAAAAACAGAATTCTGCATTTTTCCACCATCTCACTCTACCCCTCCACCAGACTTATCCATCAAAGTCAATGACTGCTCACTTTTCCCAGTCCCGCATACTCGCTGCCTCGGAATAACCCTTAAATCTGCGCCCTTTTTCAAGCCACAAATCCAGGCCATTGCCACTTCCTGCTGACTCCAACTCAAAAACATTTCCCAGATCCATACATTCCTTAACCAAGGAACTGCATAACACTTGTGCATGCTCTCATCATCTCCTACCTCAACTACTGAAACCTGCTCACTGGCCTCCCCTCTAGAACTCCAGAGATTAGATTGGTCACTCTATTACCTCAATTTTCTTGGACTGGAACCAAGATTTTGCTAATTTACTGGTGTGTCTAGGGTTGTTGTCCTGTTGAAACACCCATTTCAAGGGAACTTCCTCTTCAACGTAAGATAACATGACCTCTTCAGGTATTTTCATATACACATACTGGTCCATGATCCCTGGTATGCAATATATAGGCGCAGCACCATATTAAGAGAAACATGCCCATATTATTATTATTATTATAATTATATATATATATTTATATATAGTATATATATATATTAATTCATGATGTTCGTACCACAATGCTTCACTGTCTTCAAAGTGTATCGTGCCATGAATTCAGAGTTTGGGGATCATCTGACGAACTGTGTCCAAAAAGGACAATTTTACTTTCGACAGTACACAAATTGTTTCTCCATTTTTCTTTAAGCCAGTGGATGTGTTCTTTAGACTTTAGCAAATAGTATCTGCTTCAGTATGTGTCTTTTTTTTTTTTTTTTTTTTTTTTTTTTTAAACAGTGGGCCTTTGCAGGGACTTTTTGTTAATAGAAGACACCTGTGTGAAACTAATCTATCACTGTACTCACAGGTAATTTGAGACTGTCTTTGGAGCTGATCATTGGCTGAGCCTTTGCCATTCCGGCTATTCTTCGATCTATTTGAATGGTAGTCTTCCATTTTCTTCCACATCTCTGTGGTTCTGCTTTCATTTTAAAGCATTGGAGATCATTTTAGCTGAACAGTCCATTATTGTCTGCACTTCTTTATAAGTGTTACCCTTTACACTCAACTTTTTATTCAATGATGCTGTTCTTCTGAAAAATGGCTCAAATTACCCATATTTCTCAGGCTTCCAAGGACAAATGCATGTACATGATGTACTGGCTTCATCCTTAACTAAGGGCCACCTGATTTACACCTGTTTCTTCACAGAATGATTGACCTCACTAATTGAACTCCACACTGCTATTATTTTGAACACTCCCCTTTTAATTAATATTCAAATACACAGACTCAAAAACATGCTGATCCTGAATGCTCAGTCTGTTGGTTTTCTAAGAACCTACTGCACCAACTAGTAAATTGTTTGCCATGTGGTAAAATAATTTATACCAAAAACAGTGACTAATCTGGTTAGTCATAGTGGACTGCTATTATTTTTATCACTACTGTACATCTGCAATAAAATTATACACAAGCTTTGTCATCATTTTATACAGTGTCTTTCCCAGGTTTACTTCCCATGTAGTTTCCACTTTGCTGGTGATTATTTTTTTTATAGTATAACAATGATTTTAATTTATTATTAATAAAAAATTGTATATTTTAATAATGGCTTTTCTTCCTATTGCATGGATGTACCAATATGTCCATATGTAAAATATTGATAGTTTGTAATAATTTGTAATAGTTCTCCTGCCATTCTCTATGTTCCATTGTATGGATTCTTACACAATATACATACCGTATATACTCGAGTATAAGCTGACCCGTGTATAAGCCGACCTACCTACTTTTGCCCCCAAAAACTGGGAAAACTTATTGACTCGCATATAAGCCGAGGGTGGACTCCAGCACAGGTATACAACCCCCAGCAGTGAGGTATACAGCCCCCAGCAGTGTGGTATACAGGCCCTCCCAGTGGTATACAGGCCCCAGTAGTATCGTATACAGCAGGCCCCCAGTGGTATACAGCAGGCCCCCAGGGTATATACAGCAGGCCCCCAGGGGTATATACAGCAGGCCCCTGGGGGTACATACAGCAGGCCCCCGGGGGTACATACAGCAGGCCTATAGCTACAATATGTTCTGCTGTATATTTTATAGTAATTATTCAGTCATTCTTATAGACACAGATATGATTATGCAGATTTTCCATTTTATTTTATTTTTACATATAAATTGTATACTTTTCAAAACTAAATGTTGATTATAAATTTAGAAAAAAAATATTGGGTATAATTCAGCATTGCCCCTAAATTACCACAAGAGGTCAGTGTTGACCAACTAATCTAAATGGACTAACATTGAGATTTGTGCTTCTTAAAGCTGGGTTGTCGACTGTCAGAACTTCCAAGGCAGTCACTAAAAATTGTTCACTTTTTCCCCTAGTGATGAAAAAATAATTTAAAGCATCTGTGATTTTTTTTTTGAAGCTGGAAAAACATATACAGATTATTTTGATGATAATTATCATTTTACAATTCACAGTGACAGATGATGTTGTCATATCACAATTAGGGGCTCTAAACATATATTGTTTATAATTATGATGTATTATTGTTCTACAATGTGTCCATAAAAAATATGGTCTTTCTGTGATTTTTTGATAAGCTGTCTAGAAAAATTAAAAAGTCAAGTTGGCAACTCTGCCTAGAAGTATATACTTGGATAAGAATAGAATATGCGGTGTTATGGAGCGCTAGAGGAAAAAGGACCAGGAGTGGGACAATTGAAGTTTGATATACCAACCTAATTTATTATTCAGATAATGGAGCAGACTCTCTATCACGCCACAACGCGTTTCGACAGCCGTAGCTGTCTTTCTCAGGTGGGATCAAGTGTTGTATATACTATACTTGTTATATACTCCTCTGGTTTTCCTCCTACCTCTCTGACCACTCCTTCACTGTTTATTTTTTCCATTTCCTCTTCCTCTTGTCTTCTCACGGTTGGGGTTCCTAAGGCCAGGGTCACACATGCATCCGTTTTTGCCCTGGTTCCGTTTTTGGGATCATTTTTGTCATTTTGTTTTCTAAGTCCAAAAACACATATGCGTTAATGGATGGTGCACTTAAGTGTCAATGCTAGCAGCGTTTTTGGGTGCTTTTTGGGTGCTGTATAAAAAACTCATGCGTTTTTTTTAACATGGGACCCTGCGGGAAATGCAAGAGTTAACGCATATGCGTTTTTAAGAAAAAATGACTAAGTCCAAAAAACAGCATACAAGGATGAAGTGTCGTATGATCCGCGCTGCTACCAAAGGAAGACCAGGACAATGAATCATCTGGTTGAAGTTAACTCTTTAAACCTACGCTTTGTGGAGCCCCCAAACGCGTAGGTTTAAAGAGTTAACTTCAACCAGATGATTCATTGTCCTGGTCTTCCTTTGGTAGCAGTACGGATCATACAACACTTCGTCCTTGTATGCTGATTTCTGACCACGGTGACCCGTGGATGTGTGGATCCAGCAGCAGCTACCGACTAAGCGTTCATACTGGTTGTGGATTTACACAACCAGATCAGGTAAGCAGGCCCTTGTCGCCATACATATACCTCTATGTCTCATTTTTTTAGATTTTAAGCCAAAAAACGTCCAGGGACATAGGAGGCACAGAATGCATTCTAGGAAAAACGGATTTGGCATGGAAAACACTTACAAAAACAGATTGCCATGTGTGACCCTAGCCTAAGGGTTCAGTTCTAGGTCTCCTTCTCTTCTCTCTATACACTGCGTGTATTGGACAAGCCATTAGTATATTCGGCTCTTAATACCATCTCTATGCTGACGTCACCTAGTTATACACGTCATTTCTTGACATCACCCCTGCATTACTACAAAATACCAGTGATTGTTTGTCTGCTGTCTCTAACGTCATGTTCTCCCAATACTTAACTACATCTGTCAAAAACTGAACTTCTCATAATATTCTGAAACCCATTGATGCCATTTCCGTGTGTGGTTCTATCATTACTCCCCAGCAGCACACCCACTGTCTTGAGGTCATATTTAAATCAGATCTCTCCCTCACTCACCACATCCGATCACTTGCTCGCTCGTATTATCTACATCTCAAAAAGATCTCTAAAATTTCGTTTTCGTCTGGATTATTGCAATTCTCTACAAGATGGTCTCCCTTTTACTAAAATCTCTCCTCCATCCTGAATGCAGCAACCAAGATCATATTCCTCTCCAACAGCTTCACCGATAACTCTATTCTGTGCCAGTCATTGCATTGGTTGCCCATCCACCACAGAGTACAATATAAAATTATCAACACAAGTAAAAACAGTAGAAAGTAAAGAAAAAAACACCCGTTACTGAAAATAAAGCAATTGAAAAAAATACACTGCAAAAAACAAGTCCTCACATATATTGACGGAAGAATAAAAAACGTTATAGCTCTTGGAATAAGTGGAGGGACAAATGAAAGCTTAAAAACAAAACATCACCTTGTTATTAAAGGGTTTAAACACAACAATAACAAAAATCTAAATCGCTCATCAATATCTTTCATAGATTTCACCCATGGACACCAGATCTTGTTATATAGATATACCGTATATACTCGTGTATAAGCCGACCCGTGTATAAGCTGACCCCCCCTACTTTTGCCCCCAAAACCTGGGAAAACCTATTGACTCGTGTATAAGCCGAGGGTGGACCCCATCACAGGTATACAGTCCCCCCCAGTGGTATACAGCAGCCTCCCCAGTGGTAGTATACAGCAGCCACAGAGGTATATACAGTAGCCCCAGTGGTAGTATACAGCAGTCTCCCCCTGTGGTAGTATACAGCAGTCTCCCCCTGTGGTAGTATACAGCAGTCTCCCCCTGTGGTAGTATACAGCAGCCTCCCCCTGTGGTAGTATACAGCAGCCTCCCCCTGTGGTATACAGCAGCCACAGAGGTATATACAGCAGCCCCAGTGGTAGTATACAGCAGTCTCCCCCTGTGGTAGTATACAGCAGTCTCCCCCTGTGGTAGTATACAGCAGCCACAGAGGTATATACAGCAGCCCCAGTGATAGTATACAGCAGCCTCCCCAGTGGTAGTATACAGCAGTCTCCCCCTGTGGTAGTATACAGCAGCCACAGAGGTATATACAGCAGCCCCAGTGGTAGAATACAGCAGCCTCCCCAGTGGTAGTATATAGCAGTCTCCCCCTGTGGTAGTATACAGCAGCCTCCCCCTGTGGTAGTATACAGCAGCCTCCCTCTGTGGTAGTATACAGCAGTCTCCCCCTGTGGTAGTATACAGCAGCCTCCCCCTGTGGTAGTATACAGCAGCCTCCCCCTGTGGTAGTATACAGAAGTCTCCCCCTGTGGTAGTATACAGCAGCTCCTCTCCTGTGGTAGTATACAGCAGTGCCCCCCCTGTGGGTATACACAGCCCCCCTGTGGGTATACACAGCCCCCCTCTGTGGGTATACACAGCCCCCCCTGTGGGTATACACAGCCCCCCCCCCCCCCCTGTTGCTGCCGCACACCTGTAAAAAGAAGCGCTTTCATACTTATCCTCCTGCTGTCACCGCGCACATCCTCCGCTCTCCTTGCACCCGGCGTCCATCCACGTGACCGCGCACAAATAATGACGTCATTATTTGTGCGCGGTCACGTGGATGGACGCCGGGTGCAAGGAGAGCGGAGGATGCGCGCGGTGACAGCAGGAGGATAAGTATGAAAGCGCTTCTTTTTACAGGTGTGCGGCAGCAACGGGGGGGGCTGTGTATACCCACAGGGGGGGCTGTGTATACCCACGGGGGGGCTGTGTATACCCACAGGGGGGGGCTGTGTACAATGTAATATGCACTGCTCCCCCTGCCGCTGATGGACAGGGGATGCAGTTCATATTGCATTGCACTAATGAGCGGGAGCACGTGACTGCCCGCTCATTGTACAGCCTCCCCCACCTCCTCCAGCCCCCGGACACCGGCCCCACACAGTCAGCCGTCACTGACTCGTGTATAAGCCGAGGGGGGGCACTTTTCAGCACAATTTTTGTGCTGAAAACCTCGGCTTATACACGAGTATATACGGTATTTGACCTTTATTTTGGTACATTACCATCATGTGTACTTTCCCAATATGTTCCATTATATTTACCCTTTCCTCCTCCAAAGAAGCAAATTCCAATATTTTTTTGCAATGATGAGTCTGGCTAGGATTACAATTTTTACCAATAACAATTTGTTATTCTTTTGTGCATACATCCTAATACATCTACCCATCTAGTATTTGGATCTAAACCAGATTTCCAACATTTTGTTTATACTACATACAGATCTGGCAAAAAAATTACGAGACCACTGCACAGTTTTCTAAAAATCACCATCTCTACATGTCTGACAGCCATTCCATTCCAGTGTCAGTTGAATTCAAACCAAAGTACACGTCATTCTACTTAATGTGCTTCTGATTAGGGGATCACCTGAACCAAATCTTATTTAATGAGAAAAAGTATAAAAAACGCTGCTGTGGTCTTCACAATCCTCTTGCAAGAGGACAAGCTGGACGGCAAAACAAGTGCCAGGAATAGCCCAAAAGTAATTTGAATGAAAATATAACTTTTAATCATGCCAAAGGAGTTGAAAAGTCTTGAGTGAGGAAAAGAAGGGCTCAATTCTGAGTTTACTAGTAGAGCGATACAGTAAGCGTCATGTTGCATCCATCCTTAAAATTTCAAAGACAGCAGTCCGTTACAACAGGGTCAAGCAGCACACATTGGGGACAACAAAGCTACAGACCGGCAGAGGGCGAAAGCGACTCTCCACTGACTAGGATGACCATTATCTTGTTCGAATGTCACTCAGCAACCGCAGGATGACATCAAGTGACCTACAAAAGGAATGGCAAATGGCAGCGGGGGTGAAATGCAAGGCAAGAACAGTTCATAACAGGCTCCTAGAGGCAGGGCTCAAGTCATATAAAGCTGGAAAAAAGCCTTTCATCAATGAGAAGCAAAGGAGAGCCAGGCTGAAGTTTGCCAAAGACCATAAGGATTAGACCATAGAGGACTGGAGTAAGGTAATCTTCTCTGATGAGTCTAATTTTAAGCTTTGCCCAATGCCTGGTCATCTAATGGTTGGACTGAGACTTGGATAGGTGTGCAAGCCACAGTCTCTTGCACCCACTGTGAAATTTGGTGGAGGATCGGTGATGATCTCAGGATGCTTCAGCAAGGCTGGAATTGGGCAGGTTAATCTGTGCGAAGGACGTATGAATCAATACGCATACAAGGTTATCCTTGAAAAACACTTGCTTCCTTCTGCTCAGGCAATGTTCCCCAACTCTAAAGGTACCTTTACACGCGGCTACATTTCTAGGGTGGCTACAGGTAACTTACTGGTTGCAGTGAAATCATGGAGACAAGGTTCTATCTTGTTGCTGTGTACAAATGGAATAATCTCTCCATGATTTCACTGCAACCAGTAAGTTACCTGTAGCCACCCTAGAAATGTAGCCGCGTGTAAAGGTACCCTTAGGACTGTCTTTTTCCAGCAGGACAATGCCCCATGCCACACAACTAGGTCAATCAATATGTGGATGAAGGAGCACCACATCAAGACCCTCTCATGGCCAGCCCAATCTCCAGGCCTGAACCCCATTGAAAACCTTTGCAATGTAATCAAGAGGAAAATGGATAGTCACAAGCCATCAAACAAAGAAAAACTGCTTACATTTTTGTGCCAGGAGTGGCATAAGGTCACCCAAAAGCAGTGTGAAAGACTGGTGGAAAGCATGCCAAGATGCATGAAAGCTGTGATTACAAATCATGGTTATTCCACCAAATATTGATTTCTGAACTCTTCCCGAGTTAATACATTAGTATTGTTGTTTCTAAATACATTTGAACTTATTTTGTTTGCATTATTTGAGGTCTGAAAGCACTGTTTTTTTTATATTTTGACAATTTCTCAATTGCTGCAATAAATACAAAATTTTTAGCTTTGAATTTCGGAGACATGTTGTCAGTAGTTTATAGAATAAAAGGACAATGTACATTTTGTTCTAAAATATAGCTATAAAGAGGAAAATCAGAGAAACTGAAAATTTTGCAGTGGTCTCTTAATTTTTGCCAGAGCTGTATAATACCCAATACATAAAACATTTAGGGCATCTCCAAAACAGATGTAACATTACTCCAAAACAGCCTCCACTCGTTTGGCATATGTATGAGTCTCTAACCGTCATGTTATGCATTAATTTTGAAAGTAAAATAAAGTCTGATAAAATAAAATGTATATATTTTATGTGAGGCCCTCAAAGAAACCTATGGCATCTCTTAAAAATAAAAGACCACTCTTTGGAATATTACCCAACTCCATGTGTAAAAAATGTTTGACATGTGGGTTACCATCCATACTTCGGGTGTTTTTCTGTGCTCTATGGAAATTATTAACATGGAAAACTATATTTGACCTTTTCATTATTAAATTGCTTATGTTAAATCCAGATGCAATATGACTGTTATATTGATGTCATGGGGATGTAAAAGACCGACATACGGATTGCATAGGGATTACAATATGGATGAAAAATTTCCTATTTTTGTCTGGATGAAAAATAATTTTGTACATGAACACTTGAAACCGACTTTAGGGTACAATCACATTTGCGTATAAATCAGATGAGTGCTATCCAATGTTTTATAGGCTAGCACACCAATGTTATACTATGGGTAGAGGGATATCTAGGTGGGGCTGAAGGGGCATCTGCCCTTTGCACAAGAGGCAGGGAATGCTGTCAGTGTGGCGTCCCGCAACGAGTGCGTCACAGGAGGGTATTGCAGCCATAAATGCAGCAGCAATATTCTCTGACCCAGCAGTCAAATGGTTAACTCAGAGATCCATACCCTGCATGTATCACCTAGTATAGAGGGCCAATCAGGTCCTGGTGGGTGGAGTGCAAGGGTAGTGTGTAGTAGAAGTTTAGTCCAGCTTAGAGAGTTAGTCTCGGATCTGGAGAAGTAACAGCAACCTAGAAGACCTCTGCAGATTCCCAGCTCTGCAACCTAGGAGAGGGGGTTGCACAGTCCCGTGCGACCCCCTGGCCACCCTCGCTGGCCGTCTCCCTACCAACTACGGGCATCATGAGGCGGGTCCAAAACCATCCCGTGCCCATCTACAGCCGGTTTGCTGGTACCGAAGCTAGCGGCAGTTCAGCTCTGCTATGCAAACCAGAGGAGTGGAGGGACCGCTCTACAGGAGCACCCCACCATCGCCAAATCCAGTTGTCTAACCAGCGGTGTACCCACCAAGGGACCCAAGGCTCCCCAAAGCATCCGGAACGTATACCCCGGATAGGGCATTCAAGCAGCCTCCCAGTACCTGATCTGGTATTCCTGGGCGACCACGGCAACTTACTTAGATAGAATGGAGGAACACCGCGGATCTCTGAGAGACACCTATCACTGCTGAGTCCACCCGGTCTGCTACCCACAAACTGTATACCATGTACTGCTTGCTGGTTACAGTAAAGACCCGTTACAGAGACTTACAGTGTCCGTGCTTTCTTATGAACTGTCCGTCCGCACCATAAGGTAACCGCAGCTGCCGCACAACATCTTAAGCAGCTCCAGCCTCCGGGGATCATCGCTTAGCCTGTGGGGAGCGTTCCATCTTGCTGCATTCCATCCCCCGGAGGTCCTGCAGCATCGGTAAGACTTACATAGGTGGCGTCACGAAACAATTAACCCCTTAATCTGTTCCCACAAGACGTCTTCAACTTTTTGATCTGCACTCAACCGGGCCCCACTACCGGCAGGCGCGGTCCACCCGTGACAAGGAGGAAGAAGCTACTGCCTGTCTAAACCGGAGTCCCGGCCACGGTGAGTCAGAACTTGGCGTCACGAACAGGATACGAGCAGGCCCGTTCCCTAACGGGTATTATGTGCTTAAAAGACTTTATCTCAACAATTTGGACTTTGTTCGTCCCTAAAATAACTTTTCCCGCCTTTTCACCGTTGGGCCAAGATGGCGCCCAAGATGGCGTCCCCGCCATGAGGATCCGCCATGTGAAGGCCCAGGGGTGAGCCACCGCCCCTCATCGTGGGAGGGCCTGAAGCAAAGGCGCCAAACTCTTTGTCCGCCCTAATTGCTCGAATCAACCATGGGGGCGGACCCCAAAGACTTTTCCCACCATTGGACTACAAAAGCCCCCAAGGAAGTGGGAGTGTCAGAAGATTCTTCACCAGCTCCCGACCAGAACGGTTACCGGTTGGACGTGTATGGCTCTTCTACCAAGATGGCCAGCATGAGACTTCATGACCTTATGCAACAGGTCGAGGCAGAGGCAAGAGCAGCCATAGGCCATCCGGGTCCTGTCCTCACCCCGACTTTTGGCAAGAAGCTTTGCAAGACCTCCGGGTGCGGTTAATTAAGACTGTTGAATGGACGATTCACAGCTGGAGCGCAGGCCTAGGCAGACTACATCATGCGATGCAGCAGAGCCGCCCGGGTACAGCTACTCCAGGACCAGACGACGTCGCCAGTTTCTCCACAACCTCACCAACGCTCACCACCTGTCCTGCTTCGTCTCCGGAGCCCATAGACTGTGTCATTCCAGTGGAGACCACAGCTCTACCCGTTCCACTGCCTGAAATTGCAGTCGGACCGACTCCAGAGCCGGAGCTCATAACTTGCTCCACCGAAGAAGCCGACATCCACCAGGTTCCCACTGCGGAACCCGCCAACAGTCGTATCACACCAAAGACTGTTGCTTGTGTCTCCCCTGGACCAGAGACCTCTCCTACCAATACAGAGGCCTGTCTGATTACCGGGATGTAGACACCATTACCAGCTGTAACAGACGAGGAGGCGGGCACCCTGGAAGCCCTTCAGGACGTCTCGGTGGAAGGATCCGCCGCACCACCGCCCTGTTGTACGGAAGACTCAGTTCCAGCGCCTCCAGCCACAGAGCAGCCTGATGTGTTCATCGAGAAAGAGGTCGAGGACGATGACGACGAGACCCATAGCACTCTTGAGGATCTCGACACCGGGTTTGCTTGGGGAGACACCGAGGAACTTCCAACCGAACATTAAACTCGGGTACACTGGTTGGGTGCATCCGCGATACCTTCCTCTGTGCTGTTCAACCGGGTGCCGGTCCAGACTTCCCGCCAAGCCCAAGCTTCCTACCAGCCCACACGTCGCAGCTACATCCACACCCTGAGCCGTACCGACGAACATGTACGTCAGCGTCGCCGAGAGGAGTGGCGGGCCCGTGAACGTGCCAACATGGAGGCCCGTGCCGCGGCTCGCCGCCAACCGCCGCTGCCTGATGAACTTTGCCGCGAAGGTAGAGTCTCCACCTTTAACCTATCTACCGGGGGGGAAGTTCGCCTGGGAGGTGGGTTTGGATGAAGAGGTGTTTGTGGGGCGCCGGGACGTTGAGTCAAACTTACCCAGAGGACATCCCGTGCGACCTGTACAGGGGCGGTATAATCACCTATGAGCGGTATGCTTGTCATGATGGGTGGTTCGCCATTCGGGTGCGCCATAGTTCTCCGCGCTAGTGACTTAAATGCTTGGACTGTGCCGAATGACTCTGTTCCTGTTTAACCACTGACTGTGTGACCTTGCGGCTACAGCCTGGACTCTCACAAAGGACAGCCGACCGCTCACCGGGTCCGCACAAAGTGTTTACCTGTTTATTTTGCTTGCAACACCTCAGCAAATATTTACCTGTTATTAATAAAAGTGTAATCTTTTGTTGCCGGTTGTAAAATATAAAAAAAAACCTCTCTGTAATGTTTGGGTAGTATGACACTTGGGGACAAGCGTATTTCACCAAGGGGGAGTGTGGCGCCCCGCAACGAGTGCGTCACAGGAGGGTATTGCAGCCATAAATGGCTAGAAGTATCCAATTGCATTTTTGTGCTCACATGACCTTCCAATCTTGCCATTGGCATCGGATAATCCTGAAAGTGTGCAATGCACGCACTGTGAGAATTAAGAGGCCTACAGTCACCTAGAGGGACTTCTGACTTTTATCTCAAACCTGGATGAACTCTTTAGTTATAACAATAAACACTCCAGCCCAATCCTAACGGTATGTAATATACTCACTGTCAGGATTCTTCTCTGCTTGCTGGTTCCAGCAGTTATTACATGGCCACTCCACTGCTATGTGATTTTATTACTACTGTATTTCATATATTATGGTCATGTGACAGCTTTTCTTCCTGGTTCTCTGTTTTTGAGAAAATCGTATATAATTGATTGGTCACATAACGACAAGTATTCGCGATACTCGTTACTCGGCTAGTAATGCTGGTGCTCAAGAGTGATGTCGATCGTGATCGATCTGACACATATTTTCATCTCCCTTCAGTACACAAAGTGAGCTGGCACCTCAGTGACAGCAAATTGTATGATAGGGTCTTTCTTGGGGGCGCAGCAAGGTGTTTTATGCAGTAGAAATTTAAAAAAGCCACCCTTCCACCCTGTCCCAGGAAGACTCATTTTATGGCTGGGTGTTTGTGGGCGGAGCATATCACTAATTGACTAACATTGGACTTGCTATTCGGCTGAATATGCGAGTATTAAAAAGTACTCAATACGAGTATAGCGAGTGAATATTACGCCAATCGCTCATCACTAATGACGACTAATCAGACCACTTGGGGAGTGCAACACACTGAATTCTTGCCCCAGAACATAGATGCACCCCTGCTATGGGGAAGAGCCCATCAGTGTTTTCATTTCTCATGCCAATTCAGCATGGGAAAAAAATTGCTACATGCTGCGACTGGCAGCGTACCTCAGATTACCCGCAATCATACAAGTCTATGTACTTTGCAATGTTGGACTGCAAATGGATGTAATTCAAGTGCAGCCAGGTATACGTCGATATAGACAATGGAGAATATGGAGAAATTAAGTTCTCCACCTTCTCCACACTTGTACTTAGATTGTCAGGCAAGAGAATCAGGTCACAGTAAAGTGACTCTCGGCTCAAACTCAAAGCAGGGTTTGAGCCGAGTGTCATTAGCACATAGCATCCAATTATCTGGCATCGGATGCCATACACTTGTATTACCTTTGTCTGAGACTGGAAACCCTTACTGAAGTCGTCAATCAATGGCACTTGTGTTATGCGTGAATTTTGATGTTGATTCCAATGCAGAATTTAGCCACATATTTCACTCATTGAAAGAATATTCATCAGAAAGATTGTAAATTGAGAAAACAAATAGGGAATGCGATGACTTTGATGTTGTGAGTAAAGATAGATAGATAGATAGATAGATAGATAGATAGATAGATAGATAGATAGATAGATACAGAAAAAAAACTGCATAGCACTCACAGACTAATGTGAACCGGTGCCAGCAGGGATGCTGGGTCAAATAACTAGAAAAAAATACTCTGCAGCACTCGGTTACTACCAATGATGTACATATGCTAATAAGCTATATATATATGAGTCACTTTGTCGCAGTCGACGAGCAAACAGACATTGGCCAATGTGTGTACCAAGAACTTCAGAAATAAAAAGATAAGATTTTGAGTTTTTTGAAAAAACGTAAGTTTTTAACTTTTTTCTCATATATATATAGCTTGTTAGCATATGTACATCATTGGTAGTAACCGAGTGCTGCAGAGTATTTTTTTCTAGTTAGATAGATAGATAGATAGATAGATAGATAGATAGATAGATAATTTGAAAAAAATTCTTGCAGCACACAGCTACTACCAATGATGTACAAATGCTATAAGCTATATGTATTTGAGGAAAAAGTAAAAAAAAACTTACTGTACGTTTTTTAAAAAAACCTCAAAAATTCTAATTTTTTATTTCTGAAGTTCTTGATACACACATTGGCCAATGTCTGCTTGCTCATCAACTGCGACAAAATGACTTCAGGTCTGATGAGTCTTATCGCGGACATCCCAGTCTTCCTTGTCCACCCCTTCACTTTCCAGTGGGCAGACACCATCTAGACCCTCGATCACCTGTAGGTAATGAGGGTGCAAATTGCAGCATGGAGCCTGCAACTCTATATGATAAATAACAAGAAAAAAACTGCACAGCACTCAAAGACAAATGTGAACTGGTGCTAGCAAAGACGCAGGGTCAAATTTGAAAAAAATTCTTGCAGCACACAGCTACTACCTGATGAGCGGGGGAAGGGGAAATATCTGCGCACAATTCTAACCTTGGACAGAATGAATACTGGCAGAGAATGAACACCATGAATATGCCAAGGGGAACATACACACATTATAAGGTAGCGTTCTCCCTAGGGAATCGCTCACACCTGCTCACATCACGCATGATACAAAACATACATTCAACCCTGACATTACATCTCACATCTCAGAATACATACAGTATACACAGGGGCCCCGATTACAGCTTCATTCAACACTGTGCACCATAGACAGGGATGTTAGCGATAGGACTCATCAGACCTGAAGTCACTTTGTCGCAGTTGATGAGCAAGCAGACATTGGCCAATGTGTGTACCAAGAACTTCAGAAATAAAAAATTAGAATTTTTGAGTTTTTTGAAAAAAACGTAAGTTTTTAACTTTTTCCTCATATACTTATAGCTTATAGCACTTGTACATCATTGGTAGTAGCTGTGTGCTGCAAGAATTTTTTTCAAATTATTTGACCCAGCGTCTTTACTAGCACCAGTTCACATTAGTCTGTGAGTGCTGTGCAGTTTATTTCTTGTTAGATAGATAGATAGATATTAAATAAATCGACTGCAGCACTCCTTTATTTTTTTCAGTCTGCCTTTATTGGGCCATCAGGTGTCCAGCAACGTTTCGGGAACAATCTCCCTTCTTCTAGCCAACAAGGGAGATTGTTCCCGAAATGTCAGCAAATAGAAAACAAGCGGTGTCAGAGGTTTGGAGCGCTAAAGAAACCACGGGTTGGTGATTAAATTACCGATAATTTATTGCACGAACAGCAGGGGTCCAGTATGCCACAACGCGTTTCGACGCACAGATGCGTCTTTCTCAAGTGGAACCCAAAATGTTGCTGGACATCTGATGGCCCAATAAAGGCAGACTAAAAAAAGACATCTTCGGCATCCATGGTGTGGGCGGGAGTGTGTGATTTGTGCGCAGGCATCCGCGTGCGCACAGATCACATATAGGAGTGAATGGGTGCGCACGGCGGTCCGCAAGCATCTGCAGACCGCCGTGCGCACCATTATAAACATAGGGGCCGCGGTCTGCATGCAGATGCTTGCAGATGCATCTGCAAAACGCTGCAGATGCATCTGCAAGTCTGAAGGCAGCCTAAGTGGGGGGAGGATTGGCACTCTGTTAATATCAAATGGCTTGGGAGGGTAAAGTGTGTGTCAACAAATACCTTGCTAATTTAGGGCAGGCTGCAGAAATGTCCGACCACTGTTATGGTGGGTTTACACACACCAATTTATCTGTTCAATATCTGAACCAATCTCTGGTTGCAGTGAAATCATGGATACATTGCTCCATTTTGTGGCTGTGTACAACATGGAGCAATGTATCCATGATTTCACTGCAACCAGAGATTGGTTCAGATATTGAACAGATAAATTGGTGTGTGTAAACCCACCATTACAGCAATAGATATCTGCCGCGACACTACTATATATATGAAAAAATTCAAATTAATGAGTGACACTGAAAAGAGAAGATCAAACTGCAATGTGAAAATGTGTAATGCAGAAAACTGCCCTGTGCTTAAGTTGAAAACAGAGGTCTTAGTCTCATCAGCGGCCACTGAGGATCAAGCCTGGCACCCACTTCAAGGGGCCTCCTACTGCCAGGTCCTGACACTATGCCCTAGTGATATGGTGAACTGGTGGAATCTGTGTGGGCTTATATGTCTAAAGATGTAATTAAAAACAGGTGTGTGCTAGGACCTCACACTGGAGTCCATGAGTGGTTACCAGACTATGAAAAGAGGAAAGGGGAAAATTATATAATGGGAGCTCAGTCAAAAAAGACAATATGTAAAATATATAAGACTGGCATCAACCGTATGCGTAGGTGCTGGCAGAAAATAATTATACTTACAGCAATAGATATCTGCCGCGACACTACTATATATATGAAAAAATTCAAATTAATGAGTGGCACTGAAAAGAGAAGATCAAACTGCAATGTGAAAATGTGTAATGCAGTAAACTGCCCTGTGCTTAAGTTGAAAACAGAGGTCTTAGTCTCATCAGCGGCCACTGAGGATCAAGCCTGGCACCCACTTCAAGGGGCCTCCTACTGCCAGGTCCTGACACTATGCCCTAGTGATATGGTGAACTGGTGGAATCTGTGTGGGCTTATATGTCTAAAGATGTAATTAAAAACAGGTGTGTGCTAGGACCTCACACTGGAGTCCATGAGTGGTTACCAGACTATGAAAAGAGGAAAGGGGAAAATTATATAATGGGAGCTCAGTCAAAAAAGACAATATGTAAAATATATAAGACTGGCATCAACCGTATGCGTAGGTGCTGGCAGAAAATAATTATACTTACAGCAATAGATATCTGCCGCGACACTACTATATATATGAAAAAATTCAAATTAATGAGTGGCACTGAAAAGAGAAGATCAAACTGCAATGTGAAAATGTGTAATGCAGTAAACTGCCCTGTGCTTAAGTTGAAAACAGAGGTCTTAGTCTCATCAGCGGCCACTGAGGATCAAGCCTGGCACCCACTTCAAGGGGCCTCCTACTGCCAGGTCCTGACACTATGCCCTAGTGATATGGTGAACTGGTGGAATCTGTGTGGGCTTATATGTCTAAAGATGTAATTAAAAACAGGTGTGTGCTAGGACCTCACACTGGAGTCCATGAGTGGTTACCAGACTATGAAAAGAGGAAAGGGGAAAATTATATAATGGGAGCTCAGTCAAAAAAGACAATATGTAAAATATATAAGACTGGCATCAACCGTATGCGTAGGTGCTGGCAGAAAATAATTATACTTACAGCAATAGATATCTGCCGCGACACCATATCAATAGGGCATAGTGTCAGGACCTGGCAGTAGGAGGCCCCTTGAAGTGGGTGCCAGGCTTGATCCTCAGTGGCCGCTGATGAGACTAAGACCTCTGTTTTCAACTTAAGCACAGGGCAGTTTACTGCATTACACATTTTCACATTGCAGTTTGATCTTCTCTTTTCAGTGCCACTCATTAATTTGAATTTTTTCATATATATAGTAGTGTCGCGGCAGATATCTATTGCTGTAAGTATAATTATTTTCTGCCAGCACCTACGCATACGGTTGATGCCAGTCTTATATATTTTACATAAACCCACCATTAGATTCCAGCCGTGAGTGGAAGGTGCTGATGAAAAAGCATGCCAAATACCGAGGACCCGGCCTTAAGCAGCCTAGGGACCAAGGCAACGCATATAAACTGAGCTGTTGACATCACTGCTACAGGCCGCTCGGAGTGAAAACTACGGAAGCCTGCTTGAGTCTAAAACCGACGCGTTTACATTTTGCGAGTATTAGGGCATGAGCCTTTAATAATTATCCTGTTTTAATATTTTCTGTGACTCATCACGTAGAGTCATATTGGCTGTGTGCAGCTCCACCTCCATAAGGTGCTAATCCACAGTGGGTGCGGCACCACTTCTATATTTGATTAAAGGTCAGCGACCTTGAGCGCCGGTGACTTATCTATAATAGTTGGTTGCTATTGAAAAACTTAATATGAAACACAGAGGAGGTGACATAGTACATTAGATGCAGAAAAGAAGCGTACTGGATCTTGCATTTAGAAACACAGTTAGTTAATACTCCCCATTGAGCTGGTAGCCTAGCAACAAGGATAATGGGTGGAGTCTAGTGTGCATAAAAGCTGCAGCACCCTTAGTCACCTCAGATTTCAGAGGGACATCACCCAGGACGCACCGGAAGGAAGGATATAGGAGGAAACTGATTTCCCTTCAGTGGGCTGTTCTAGGAGTGGACGGACCTGACTCATGTAGGCTATCTACAAGGGAATGAAATTCCCCCTACATGAATAGATGAACGTCAGAGGGAGTGAAGCCAAGGGCTCTATTTGGGCTGAGTACCACAATTGGATAGGACACACCAAAGAGAATACTATTGTGTTGATTTGGACTACAAGGATAACCCTGCTAGGACACTCTGGTAACTTTCTCCTTTACTGTAAGTTAATGTCTCCCAAAATGGCTACCATCAAATGTGCATTCTTTCCTCTGTGGCTGTAAATCCTGCCTGGCTGTGTGACTTGTACAGTAAAGATCATCTGGTTGTTTATAACATCATGTCTCCTGAAATCTCCTGTTACCCTCCATCACACCAACACCATGGGGATCACCACTGACCCCCATAAGAGGGAACAGTAAGCCTGCGTTAATCCGTCATGTCTAAAGCCACATGCCTTTACCTCTGTACCCAGGTCCACAGGCATTGAGCACAGCCAACACAAGTGACAGGATCCGGCCACTGCTCAGTGACTGAGTATTGCGGCCCTGGTATGCAACCAGGGCCGCATCATCAATGAGTCAATATGAGCACTCTGCTCAGGCGGCGATGAGTCCCTGAAGATAGGGGGCGGCAGAGCGACACCGCTCCTGCAGTCAGATTACATGCTGCCGTGCTCCTGCAATCCTGTGTGTGTTGTCAGTGACTGTGTGGAGCAGCTGCGGTCGGGACTGGGGAGGGAGGAGGCTCCTGGCTGCTTTTACTTTCAATACAGCAGCAATTGACTCTGCCTCCTTAGTGTCCGCTCCCTCCAGCCAGGGAGTGTGATGATTGGTCAATTCAGCAGTCATTCTACCTCTTCATCAATTGACCCTGTGTTCATCGGGACTCAAGGTTTTATTTGTATATGGTGTGGGGCTCTGATGTTTTGTGGGGATGATGCTGTATTGGGGGCTGGGGTACTGTTATATGGGGGGGCTCTGCTGTATATGGGGGCTGGGGTTCTGTATATGGGGGGGTGCTTTGCTCTGCTGTATATGGGGGTGCTGTATATGGGGGTCTCTGTTGTATATGGGGGGGCTCTGCTGTATATGGGGTGGCACTGCTGTATGTGGGGGTGCTGTATATGGGGCAGGGGTGCTGTATATGGGGGCTCTGCTGTATATTGGGGTGCTCTGCTGTATGTGGGGCTGCTGTACATGGGGCTGGGGTGCTGTATATGGGGTACTGTGCTGTATATGGGGGTGCTGTACTGTATATTGGGCTCTGTGCTGTATATGGGAGTACTGTGCAGTTTATGGGGTGCTGCTCTGTTTATGGGGCAGCTGTGCTGTATATTGGGATGCGGTATATGGGGGTAATGTGCGGTTTATAGGGGTGCTGTATATAAGGCTCCTGTGCTGTATATGGGCGGTGCTATATATGGGGTGCTATATTGAACATGGGGGTGCTGTATGGTATAGGAGGGCTATGGGGTGCATTATTCTAAATGGAGGACTATGGGGAATGCATTATTTTATTTGGAGGACTATGCATGCTGCATTATAATATATAGAGGGCTATGGCGGTGCTTTATAATATTTATAGGTTTATGGAGTGCATTGTAATATATAGAGGACTATGGGGGTGCATTATAATATATGAAAATTATGGGGTGCATTGTCTATGGGGGTGCATTATATTATATGGAGGGCTATGGGGGTGCATGTATTATAATATATAGAGCCAATTATACTATATGGAAGTCATTACAATATTTGGAGGGCTCTGTGGGGGCAGGATAATACTTGCAGGGCTATGATGGAGCCTTTATACTTTATAGGGGGCTATTTGAGGGCTGTGTTGGGGTCTATTGTACAGTGTAAAGAGGTTTAGGGACCATTATACTATATGGAGGGCTGTGAGGGGGTCACACTTGGGGATCATACTGTGCCAGAGTAGTTGGGGGGTACCGTATGGTACGTGTGGAGGGTCCTGTGGAGGAATTCACTGTGGGGGGATCATAGTGTTTGGGGGACACTTTTGGTGGCATCATACTTTATAGGGCCAATGAAACATCAATTCTCCCTCCGGTTGGTGTCACTTGTCCTCCTTCTTGCTCCCACATCATTGGGGATGATGATTGGGTGCTGCAGATGGATGATGGGGCTGCAGGGGACATTGGGGGATGATGGAGGCTGCAGAAGAATGATATGGACATTGGGTGATGATGGGGGCTGCAGATGGATGATGGAGGCTACATGGGGACATTGGGGGATAATGGAGACTGCAGAAGGATGATGGGGATATTGGGAGATGGTGAGGGCTGCAGAAGGATGTGGAAGCTGCAGGGGATATTGGGGTATGATGGGGGCTTGCATATGGATGTGGAATTGGAGATGATGGAGCTGCAGAAGGATGATGGAGGCTGCAGGGGGATATTGGGAGATGATGGGGGCTGAGAAGGATGATGTAGGCTGAGGGGGACATTGGGTGATGATTGAGGCTGCAGGGGGACATTGGGTGATTATGGAGGCTGCGAAAGGATGATGTGGGCTGGAGGGGGACATTGGGGGTATGATGGAGGCTGCAAGGGGACATTGGGTGATGATGGAGGCTGCAGAAGGATGATGAAGTGCAGGGGGCATTGGGGAGATTGCAGATGGATGATGGAGGCTGAATTGGGGGATATAGTGCAGATGGATGATGGAGGCTGCAGGGGAATTGGGGATGAGGGGGATGCAGTGGTGATGGAGGCTGTGGGGGACATTGGATGATGGGCTGCAGATGATGATGGATACAGTTTGTTATGCTGGTCTGTGATGACATTATGTACAGTTGTAATAATGTTCATTTTTTTTTGTTCATCAATAAATGAACTTTTCATGAATTCTTCGTGGAGATAAACGTCCCCTGAAAATAAGACATTGCGCTTCTTTGGGCGCAAAAATTAATATAAATGGTGTCTTATTTTCAGGGAAACAGGGTATTCCTCCGGACAGCCCCATGTGCGGCGCTTGTGATTGGCTAAGTGTTTTGGGAGGAGGTGTGGTCTGTTGGGGAAGACGCGCCATTTTACCAGCTTAGTGCAGTGGCGGCTTGTTGATGCTCAGACTGCATGTTGTTGTACGTGTGAACGGTGCCGCATGGTGACATGTCTGACTAGTCAGTGCCAGGCAGCGTTCACATTGGAGCTGCCCAAAGTTTTGTAGGTGTGTGCATAGATAATAGGTGGCAATCAGTGCTGCCTCCTGTGCTATAAGGCTGCAGCCACCATTGTGTGACTGTAAGCTATGTGCCAACGTTTTGGGGTGCTATTTGCGTCTCAAATTAATCCTATTGATGCTAGTCTCAATGTTTAGTCTGTAGAGGGTTTCGAAAAGTTGCCTATAGAGCAAGTGTTTGCATCAGTGCTGAACCGTCAACCGCTGCGTTATGGGAGAGGCGCTGGCAGGCTCAGCGACCATTTTTGACGCTGCGGTCACAAAGTCATGTGTACCCTTGTGCCAAGCTGCCATTGCCATTAATGACCTTATTCTGCATTCTTCTAGTGATTCTTGCATGTGCGTGTGATGGTGCTGACGTCCTTGTGTTTGAGGAGGCGCCATTTAAAGTTCACTCAGCAGCAGAGAGCTAGGTTCACCCTGTAAGCAACACTACGATTTGATCATTGCATTGCTAGGTACATTCTTCAATCAACCATTAACAACTTAATTGATAGCTTGACAGGTAAAAATGTGTAGATCAATTCATGAAGGAGCAAATTTGAGTCACATTTGCTGAAATTTGCGGTTTCACATGAATTTGAACATTTTGAGGTTTGATTTACAGTTTGCAAAGAAAAACCTTGCACAAAATGATTTCTCACACTGCTGAAGCCTCATAGAGCAGGAAAATTGTATTTTGCATTGCTCTGTGTGCTTTCCAATAATGCTCTTCAGAAATCACATCTTACAGATTATCATACCTTGTACAGTGCTGGTCAGTACATGGGTCATCAAACATGACTGGTTTCCAGGGAAGCACAGTTTGTATGCCATATTCTTGTCCATCTCCAGAGTCACTGGGAAAATTTCTTCTGAGGAGTGTAAGGTCTTATGGAGAATATGGTCCTCTCCCTCCTGTAGAGTGAAAGCTCTCATGATCAGTGGGGTCCCCACTCTGTCTCACCTATAAGGTACATATAAGCCTGTATGGTCAGCAAAGTTCTCTTTGTCTCCTCTCCCCTATCTTTATTTTATGAGTAATTAAAAGCTTTCCAATATCGAAAACCATAAGAACTGTTTCCTAGCAAATCTCACTTTTTGGGAAATTTGGTGAAGTGGGCGAATTCAAATTTCAAAAGATCTTCTCGTCTCTACTGCCGAGGCTAGTGAGTGCATGTGTTTCTGCATGTGGTGCTCATTTTTGATACTGGATAAATTGTTTTGAAAATTTGGTTTCCATTTTTATTCGAGTATTATTAACATGTCTATCAACAATGAGATTTTCATAATCTTGTGACGTTTATTTGCTTCGTAAGGGTTCTCACAGGATAGAGAAGCCAGTAACAGCTAGACACTCTGTTGTAGTAAACAGAAATACCTTGTTTAAAAATAGTGAGATAAAAAACTATTTTTATTATACACAATTAAAACGTCCAAGGACTGACATTTAGGACAAAGTCAAAAGAAACACACAAATTACACCAAACCATATGCAAGATGGCAGTCACCCTAAATATCCCTGTCGGACAGTCCCTATCTAGCAATGGAGGAAGTTATACCCTAAGATTATGGTGCTCACATTGAATGGCAGCTAACATTATAGGTTACCCTTGGCACCACCTAGCCAAGAGCAACATACAGCGTTAGCCACCACTGAATGGGGGCAGTATAACTTCCTCCATTGCTAGGTAGGGACTGTCCCACAGGGATATTTAGGGTGACTGCCATCTTGCATAGTGGTTTGGTGTAATTTGTGTGGTTTCTTTTGACCTTGTTTGTCCTAAATGTTGGTCCTTGGGCCTTTTAAATGTGTGCAATAAAGGTTGTTTTTTATCTCACTAGTTTTTAATAGAAAAATTCTCTTTAGCTATAATTTTGATATGATACCGATATCATTCCCTTACTTACTTGAGACACTCTATTATGTAAATGTGCAGAGAATCAACAGTCAGTGCCCTAAGATACTAAATTGTTGGCAGATCAGAGTAACTAGATTTTTCAAGACCAGCATGATGTCTTCTGCCAACTTATCTAATGATCTGAATCTCAAATATATATTTATAGGATGGTCATTCAAGGGGAACAATAAAATTGGTCAGGACTGTAGTTGTTGGCTTTTTTTCAGTACCTCAAAGTTCCAAATTCTCCCCCCCACACACACACACACATACAGACATATTTTTTTCTTTTGCTGACTTGTGTTCACATTTATTAAAGCTTATAAAATTGAATGAACGATTATTTCTCATCCATAACTCTTTCTACCACATAATTCTATATTTTACTAAGTGCTCTTTACTGTGCAGACTTCTAGAGAGAAAACTGAAGAGCAAATCTGTTACAGGTTTTCAATCCATTTCTACTTTGGTGTGAATAAGTTGCAAAGATGTTGCAGTTATATGAGCAAGGCCACACGTAAGACGCTCGTAAAATATATTCAGGAACAAAGGGAAGAGAGGAGCTTTGAACTGGATACCAGAAGGAGGACTGTATATCTGTGGAGTGATGTATATTACGGTGCAGGTGGATTCCAGATGAAACCATAAACCCTTGGCCTTTGTTCCTTAGGAGTTATTTTTACCTTTTTGTGACATATAGTAATTTGAATCAAATATAGAATGGCAACCAAATCATTAAATACTATAATGTACATATCTTGCTATCTATTATAATATGTAATAATCAGTCATTTTAGGGTAGGAAAGGCAGACTGTACCTCTTAAAAATATTACTGGACAGAACTCAAGAAAATGTTTTGATCCGTGTGACAACTTGATTTTACATGTATGAAGTTCATGCATGCACAACAAAGTTAAAATACAATAAATTAAAATAAACCAGCCATTGACCATATAGCTGTTGTTGGTGAGTTTTTTTTAACATATGTTCCTTTTTTTGCTCTTTATTATTATTCATGAATTTAGTGTTTAGGGACTCGTAATCATGAGGACACTTGACGTGGATTACGATCTTACTTGTTTGGTTCAAAATATCTATCAATATCTCATATTTTATTAATGTTTTGTATTGTGTTTTTTGCACTTTTTTCTCTTTATGCAGAGTTTAGCTGGGTCATATAGGTCATCTGTTCTTGTTGTGGTGCATTTAGTGCCTAACAACCCACCTAGGTCTCATAGTAAGGGCGTAAGTATTCAACTGGGCACACTTGGCATCACATGTGTGTGACTGGCACGCTATGGGAACTTCATTCTGTGTGCATAAAAAAAAAAAAAACAGAAATCATCACCCCAGGTAGCAGCCATTATGAAGATTTCCCAAGAAAAGAGAAACCGCATCATCCAGCTCATCAATAGCAGTCTCCAGTCAAGAATATTGCCAAACTGCATCATGTGAGTGCCATGACAATTGGAAGAAAACAAAATGTACTCTATCCATCAATTCAAAAACCAAGAGACGGACATCCCGGCAAAATATCAGACTCAGCAAGTCCGATGTCATAAGATCTATCAGTCCTGCCACAACAAATATAGCAGTGGAGGTGGCTCATAAACTTTGTAATAGTAAGATGACAGATGTCCATGCAACTACCTTGTGATGGTATAGTGGCATGAAAAAATGGGAAAACGCCTCAACTTCAATATAGTTGTAAGAAGCACTTGCTCAAGTTTGCAAAAAAGTACAAATAGTGGACAGTAGAATTTTAGAAGCAGGTGATTTGGCACAATGAGACAAAAGTGAATAAACTAGCTTCTGATTAATGCAAATTGCTCTGGAAGACACAATGGGAAAATGGGCAAACAGATCGAGAATAGGAATGAACTGTCAAGTTCAGTGGATGAAGCCTGATGATATGGGGTTGTATCACAGCCTAAGATGCTGGACACGGGACCAGAATCAATGTTCATCTCACTGCTGAGCTGTGAGTTACATGCAAGATGAATTATTTCTTACTTTTGAATACTATGGGTATGAAAAGAATAATATATTTATGAGAGTGCAATATTATGGTCCGTAAAATGAAAGTAGTCTCACGTTCAAAGCTGTAACGGATGATGTGATATGGAGCCTAAAACTCAAAAGTTCAAAACACTATTACCCTTTTGCTCATCATTGTTTGAGGCTGTTGAGTTTGAGTCACCAGACCCGCGAATGGTCCTTGCTATATGATCCAAATTCAGACCATAAAACACAAATGTGAGAATCCTGCTTTATACACATTCAAATTTGAGATTTATAGTGGCATTGTCTAGACCAAACATGGAGACAAAACATTGTACGTAAGGCTATGTTCACACGTACCATGAGTCCTGCGTATTCCTGCATTTACACAGCACTTTTGAGCTCTTACATAAATGCAGTGAAACGCATTGCTGGAAACGCATTCCAGCAAAAGCTTTGGCTTAGACATGTCAATTCTTTGCATCTTTTTCAGAGCGCTTTTCCCATAGGCCACATTATAAAATGGGCTCTGGAAAAGTGCGCCAAAAAAAGTACAGTGTTTGAATGCAGTCACGCTTTTTTTTGCGCCATACGCACACAAAAAAAGCCACTGCATAAATATGCAGGGATTACGCTATGTGTGAATGTAGCCTAATGTGACCTACTGGACCAGTGAAGGGGATTGTTTCAAACTGGTCATAATCCCTTTTTTGTGAAGAGATATTCCCATAAGGCATATTTAGTTACCTAACATACATGGCTCTTATCTATTGTCTATTATGGTAAGTAAGGTGTCACTGTTCTTTGGCATTTTTACCAATTACAGACTTTAATGGAAATCTTGGATTCCAGATAACAGAAGCAGCATTTTACAGATATCTGACTGATTGGGAAAGCTTTGAAAGCAATATGTTGCCAACTTATCCCAAAGCTAAATGGTTATCTTCAACAACAAATTAGTCAACGTCAAACATGCCTCCTCCGTGTTTTTGGGTCAGACTGAGTACAAACCCTCATCCTCTGGTTGTTTAGTCTAGGATAAGTAAACTAGCTATGGGAAGTAATGATTTAAAAGTGATAACATAAGAGTGCCACAAAAGCTTATATTTGTCACCTAGCAGTGTGTGAGGGGTGAGTGATTGGGTGTTATGTTTGGTATGGTTGTAGATAAGAGGACCTCTTACGTAGGTCAAGCTGTGGGAGAAAAATAAAAAGATTATGACAATTAAGATTGTGCTAATGAGGCCATGTGAAGGTCCCATGCCAATGAACTTGGACATTTTTTAATACATATCACTCTATAAAGAAAAAAGGGTTTTGTTCCTCGAAGAACAAACTGAACCTCTTAAAATGAACATCACATATAGATTGTAATTACACATTTATGGAAAATAGTTATTTCAGTGATGTAGAAAGAGTTCTAGACAACTCTAAGATTTGTTTGACATGTAGGAATTCTGGATTAAGCTCAACATTTTTTGGTCAACTAACCACAATGAGTAATCGTCAAGATTATGCCAGATGTACATGGAGCATGTGCACTCTCACAAGACGAGTACATGAGCAAATTATCTTTTCGGCATCAAATGGGTTAAGATGTCTTACAATTTTTTTTTGTTTCTCTAAATGAGGTATTTGCGTCATGCAAAAATAACAAAAAACTTTCCCCACGAAAGCCCCTGCAAGTGCCAAGTGCTGATGTTTGTTTGAACAGAGTGACGATGACACAGAGGATTTAATGTCTTTCCTTTGCAGTAAACACTTTTGGCCTGTGAAGTATGTAAACCCAAAGTGTTGTTGTGAAAAGTCTTCATACAACAGGCTTAGCATGAGAAAACACACACAAGTGACTGTCTCTTCTTCTCACTGAGGGCTGGCCCTAAGTCAGCACTGATAACCTTCACAGGGGGACTGCCTAGAACAAGAGAGACTGATGGCAGACATGGACCATTTGTTCTTTCTACCCATAGAGAAAAGTCAACTTGGTCATTTAGTCACTGGGATATTTTTGTTTGACCTTCAAAGTTTGTTTTATTCTAGGAACATTAAATTGTGTACTACAAAGTGAGCGTGATTAATTTTCATTGAGGTCTGTAACATCTAAAGTGGTAAACTGGCAACATTACATTGTTCCAGGACACTGGCATCTTTGTATGGCCCCTAGCAGTTCTACAGGGGCAAATGACCTGACCATCATAGTAATTGACTCGAACGTCTCTAAAGGACCAGACATATCATCCTGTTCTATTTAATTTACTATCCCTTCCTGTCAAAGCCAATCTGACTAAACATTTTACTTTTTTTCGCCTTTATATTGTAAGTACCATACCTTTTTTTTTTTACAATTTATTTCAACATACTGTGTATATCAAATTTATAAAAGGGCTTGTTTTTCGGAATGAATTGAATTTGTCAGTGGAATTGTTTGGGGTACACAAAACATATCAATGAACTTTTAATAACTCCTTGAGGAAGCATGTAAACAAAACAGACATTTTTTTTAAACTTTATGCTAATCACTGTGCCGCAGTCAGTACAATTATGGAAATAACAAATTATATCTTTTTATGTTTCATTACTTTTACACAATTAATACATAAAAACTAAATACAGTATATGAAAATGATCTATTTTTGTGTCAACATATACTGAGAGCTATAAGTTTTACAATTTTCCCACAATGAAGCTGTATAAGGCTGTGTGCACAAGATCCGGAGGCATTGCGTGTTGGATGCAGTGCCTCCGGACCTGTGGGAACCAACGGGTGCACGCAACCGCCCTGTACACATGTGCTGTGGATGCAGGGAGGCTTCTTCCTGCATTCACCCGATGATGACCCACTTTCGACTCCGCAGCATGAAATTAACATGCTGTAGAGAAGTGGAAGTCCGGCAACCCGATTTCTTGACATCTCATCCAATATGCTGGTACTGTACAATGCAGCATTTTGGATGTAGCGGCATTACACTGTTTTCGTTCATGAGCACACCACCTAAAGGTTTTTTTGCATGACATTTGACTTTTTCAATTTTACTCATTTTGGGCACATATGACTTTTTTTTATGATATGACATTTCTCTATTTTATCACTTTTTCTAATTATTTCGGTTAGGAGGCATGAACACAAAACAATAAATGTAGAGTTGTGTTTTACTTCACCATACAGTATAAGTGACAACTATGATTGTTAACTCTATTTCGTGGGTTGATACAATTGCCGTACGAGATTAGTTTTGCATAAAAATTGATTAAAAAAAAAAACATTTTAGTTGTCATAATCTTAACCATATTTTATTACTTTTCTGTTTACAGAACAGTTCATGGCTTGATTTTTGTGCGTTATAAGCTGTAGTTTTTTTTGGTACCATTTTGTTATACGTATGACTTTTTATTATATATTTCATGAGACGAGATACATAAAAACAGCAATTCTGGCATTATTTTTCTGATTTTTTTTAACAACAGTCAAAATTTTATATTTTTTTTCTCTTACATTTTGTCACTGCAAATTTTTTTTCTATACCGTATTTTCCGGCGTATAAGACGACTGGGCGTATAAGACGACCCCCAACTTTTCCAGTTAAAATACAGGATTTGGAGTATACTTGCTGTATAAGACTACCCCTCTTCTACGGTATGATCCCCACTATGACCCCCACACAGTATAATGGACCCACATATAGAATAATGGCCCCTACATCTCTTCACACTGTATTATGGCCCCCACACAGCCCTAAAATAGCCCTGCATAAAGTATAGAGGCTCCCTCATACAACTTCAATTATTATCATGCTCCCACAGAGCCCTCCAAGTATTATAATATTCCATATAGTATAATTATCTCCATATATTATAATGCATCATCATAGTGCTCCATATAGTATAACGCACCCCTGTAGTCCTCCATATAGTATAATACACGCCATAGTCCTCTAATGCACCCCATAGTTCTCCATATAGTGTAATGCACCCCCATAGTCCTCCATGTACTATAAACATGTACTCCATGTACTATAAAGAGTGTAATGTGCCAGTGCTGGGGTGGGAAGGGTGAGTGACACAGAGTGGGGGACATACCAGCTCCAGATGGGGCGGTTTAAGAGACACAGAGATGGGGACGTGGCAATGTCAAGGGGAGGGGGGTAGGTGACATGGAGAGGGTTGTGCCAGTGGTGGTGGGGGAGTACAGCCCCCATCAACCCCCAATATTACTCTGCAGCCACACATACACACACAGTCAGGCATACACACAGTCAAGACACAGTAAGACACAGACACACACAGTAAGACACAGACACAGTCAGACACACACACAGTCAGACATACACACAGTAAGACACACAGTCAGACATACACACACAGTTAGACATACACACAGGCAGACATACACACAGGCAGACATACACACACACAGTCAGACATACACACAGCCAGACACACTGTGCCACTGCGGTGTCACCGGACCCTGCTGGAGCTTACCGCTGCCTCCGCCGCTGTACGTAGCCGGGCACCGTAGATGTAAGATAATAAGCCCTCAGCCAATCAGGCGGCTGCTGGCGTCTGATTGGCCCTGGCATTACCGTACATCCACACTGAGCGGCGCAGATTACCTCCGTACAGGAGATGTACGGTAATGCTGCGGCCAATCAGACACCAGCAGCCACCTGATTGGCTGATGGCTTATTACCGTACATCTATGGAGCCCGGCGGCTAAGTACATGGCGGCGGTGGCAGTGGGAAGCTCCAGAGGACATGGACGGCAGAGGCAGGTGAGTATAATTTTTTTTTTTGTGCCTGCACTGCACAGCTCATTTTTGGGGGCTGGGGGGCTTATATTAAGCACGGTGGGCCCCCTGCAGATGCCGGCAATTTTTTTCCCCAGTAGGTACCCGACGTATAAGACGACCCCCGACTTGGGAGAAGATTTTTAGGGGTTAAAAAGTCGTCTTATACGCCGGAAAATACGGTACTTACAGAATTAGTCTCACAAGGGTACTTGAACATGTGATCCTTTCGATTACACAGATAATATCAGCCTGTTGGTGTTAGGTCTATTTTAAAGGTACAAATAAGAAAAACTGATGGCAATCCCTACAATGCAGTCTGATCAGGTGCATACTGAACATGACATATATAATATGACAAATAAAGAGACAGCTGCACTCTGAAATGCTAAAGAATGCAAACCATCACTATAAGAATATAGTCATGTATTACTGCTAAGGAAATATATGAAAAAATTGAGATACTATCCATATAAAAAATGACCATTTCTATATCTGTCCAGTTGCTACATCATGGCGTACCTCTTAACTGGGTTCCTACACTATAGTCAAGCCTCTCTCTGGGTTTACAAAACCTCTCATTTTATGTGGACAGATAGGAACCTGCTAATAGAGAATAAAATCACCTAAGGCTTATGGAGGAGGGGTACAGTCAGAAGGCATGACCCTATAATCTAAAAATTGACAATACTCCCTAACATGCAGTCTGAACAGGTGCATACTGAACATAAAATATTATGACAAATAAAGGGACCATTGCACTGTGAAATGCTAAAACATGCAAACCTTGACTATAAGAATATAGGAAAAATTAAGATACTTAGCATATACAAATGGCCATAGCAGCAATAACTTGAAGCATTCATTCTTAAATGAGTTTATCAATCTTACACATCATATAAAAGCATTTTGTTCCACTCTTCTTTAGAATGTTAAGTTCACTAAGGTATATGGGCACATATTTTTGCATTTGAAGACATTTTCTTTGCTGGGCAATCACAACACATTGATCCTTTTCATTTCTGGCCATTGTGGTATATATTTGCTGGTGTACTTGAGATTATTGTCCCATTGCATTCACAGTTTTGGCTAACCTTTACCTTATCGATAGATGGCCTCACATTTGACTCTAGGGTACTTTTGTATGCAGAGGAGGTCATGGTCAATTCAATGATTGCAAAGTTCTCATGTTCTGTGACTGTAAAACAAGCCCTAATAATCATCATTCCACCACAGAACGTGATAGTTGAAATGAGGTGTTTGTGCTGATATGCTCGGTATGGTTTTCCTCACACATAGCACATAGCATTGTAGCTAAATATCTCCATTTTGGTTTTGTTTATCCAAAATACATTGTTCCAACAGTAGGTATGTTCAGATGAAACTTTGTAAGCTTTAGGTTTAATTGTGCTGTCATGAACTTGAACATACAAGATGCCAACGACGCCTTTACAATCTGCACTGTAGTTATTTTTTTGGAAATTATATGAGCATTGCACATTCTGCAGGATTGTACCCATAGAAGCACTACTTGCATTGCGAAACAGCCGTAGTTTTGAAAGCCCCCTGTCCTCCCACCTGCACCCTCCACCATGTAAAGACCCCTGAAGCACAATAAATCTGCAAATAAGCTGCTGTGTGAGGTTCCATTCTTTTACACCGAAACTGGAAGTGACGTTACGCTGTATCTCATGAAGCGTGCACCAGGATCTCTGTGATGTGCAGTGTGCAGGACGCCTAAACAAGGCTCCGGGGACCCTCAGGAACGCTGACGTCAGAAAGGAGGCACCGAAACAGGGCTATGCTGGCCGCACCTTCAAACCGTGAATATAATGACAGTTTTGTTCATCTGAATTGAATTTACCTAATTTTATGACCTTATAAATTTCAGAGATTTTGTTTTTTAATTATGTCCTGATATGAGAACCATAAGATAAAAAGAGGGTGTACTTATTTTTTTACATGAATGTATGATATTATTGAGTTTAGGTAAGGAGTCCCTTGATTGGTTTGATCATCACTTTTCGTGTTTGAACTGTGAGTGTTGGACTTGTGAAACCAGCCATAGACTGATAGGTAGCTTATCACACCTTGCCTCCAGAAAGATCTGATAGACTATAGTATATGATCATTCATGAGATCGTGGTTGACAAATTTCTCGCACATTGCAAGTCATTATTGACATATGAGTGGTTACAGTTTCAGGATCATATCTAGCTCCAGTCCAAGCACATGAGGTCGGATCTCAGTTGTTCATTAGCTGGCTTTGGTTGCAAATGGTATGTGTACAACTCTTTTTAGGGTGTGTGCTCATGATCAGGGATTGCAGTGTTTTGGACACAGCGTATTGCTGCTGAGTCCAAAATGCTGCGTTGTACAGTAGCAGCATACAGGATGGGATTTCAAGAAATCCCATCCTCAGTATGCTTCTCCTGAAAGCAGCGTGTTTTTAGTTGTGGTGCGAGTTGCTGAACTTCCATATCTTCGCAGCATTTTAATTTCATGCTGCGGAGTCAGAAGAGATAACCATCTGGTGAATGCAGGTAAAAGACACCCTGCACTGAGCACAGATCATGGGACCAGGGTGGCTGTGGTCTCCCTGAGTTCTTTCGCGGGTTCCTGAAGTGCCTCCGGATCATGAGCACGCAGCCTTAGATGGGTAACTTAGCATCTAAAAGTACAGTGGGTATGGAAAGTATTCAGACCCCTTTACATTTTTCACTCGTTATTTCATAGCAGCCATTTGGAAAATTCCAAAAAGTTCATTTTTTTCTCATTAATGTACACTCGGCACCCTATCTTGACTGAAAAAAAAACAAAAATGTAAAATACTTTGCAAATGTATTAAAAAAAAAATCCTGAAATATCACATGCTCATAAGTATTCAGACCCTTTGCTCAGTATTGAGTATCTGCACCTTTTGAGCTCGTACCCCATGCGTCTTCTTGGGAATGATGCAACAAGTTTTTCACACCTGAATTTGGGGATCCTCTGCCATTCTTGCATGCAGATCCTCTCCAGTTCTTTCAGGTTGAATGGTGCACATTGGTGGACAACCATTTTCAGGTCTCTCCAGAGAAGCTCAATTGGGTTTAGGTCAGGGCTCTGGCTGGGCCAGTCAAGAATGGTCAGAGTTGTTCTAAAGCCACTCATTTGTTATTTTAGCTGTGTGCTTAGGGTCATTGTCTTGTTGGAGGTAACTGGCAAGCATTGTAAGCTGTGAGGTCTTAGGCTCCCTTAATTGCAGATGCATCTGCAGCTTTGAGAGCATCTGAAGTATCAGCATGCAGACGCGGCCCTATTTTTATGGCCACGCTCTATGCTCATTCATTCAATGGAGCGTAAGAGGTTGCCTGCTGACTCACATCTCCCGCCACTAGGAGAACATCTCGGTCATAGTGGGGCGGGGTGTGACTGTACAGCATCGCTGTACGGCTCACTTAGAATGAATGAGAGCATCCACCGCCGCGGTCGATGCTGATACTGCAGACATCGCAAATGCAGATGATTGCAAGTGTGAGCCAGCCTATATAGACAGGTGTGCCTCAAAGTCTATCAGTTAATAACTCAGTGGACTCAAAACTATCACAAGAGGGACAAGAAATGGACATCATGTGAGTTAAATCTAAGTGTCTGAGCAAAGGGCCTGGATACTTATCACCATGTGATATTTCAGTTTTTCTTTTTTTTAATAAATTTGAAGTAATATCTACATTTCTGTTTTTTTCAGTCAAGATGTGGGCAGAGTGTACATTCATGAGAAAAAAATAAAACTTTTTTGAATTTACCAAATGTGCTGCAATGAAACAAAGAGTGAAAAATGTAAAGGAGTCTGAATACTTTCCATACCCACTGTACATTAATTTATCAGATGAAAACAGGTATCTTTATGTCTATCTAATAGGTAGCACCTTGTTACTTGCTGAAAATGAGCTTACTTCACATAGCCAGAGACTATTCAAGAGTCGCATCAGGATTTTCAGACTGAAAGCAGACTACACAGCAAATCTTTGCTTTATACTATTTTATCAAAATATCCTGTGTAATACAGCAGTAGGGAAATAGAAAAATGTGCTTTAAAGAGTAACTGTCATTTAAAAATATGCAACTATGTTATATCAGAAAAATGTGCTTCTTTCATTTTTATTTCATGGGTAAAATCTTTATTCAGGGAAGACAAACTTTCCCATTTATGAGATAGGAGAGAACAGTTGGTGCTTAAAAATTCTATGCGTTGGGAGGAGCTACGGTATAGGCAGATATAGACCCTCCACTGCAAGAACAGTTACAGAACCAAATGTCATCTATCATATAAATGGGAAATCTGTGTTTACTGATTACAGATTTTACTTGTGAATTAAACATTTTGAGAATAAAATATCAGTTCAGGTGGAAAAAGAGGTGGATTTCTGTAATAAGATTTCTATGTTTCTTATTTTCACATGTCCTAATTTAATAAATAAAACAATGATTATTTCTAGAATTTTACCATATTTCCTTTGTACCTTGTATGCAGTGTCTGAGGCTAGGTTGGTTGCTATAGGCATGACAATATCTATTCCAAACACTCTGGTTATTAGGCAATGTATGTATAGAAAACAGTGTGGTAAATATTCAAAGTAGTGGCTAAAATTCTTCCACTCCGCTATGATGAGCTGGCACGGATCTAACAACATGAAGAAGACTTGTAACCATTCTGATTCCACATTCTGCAAATTTTTCTTTAATTGCCCCCTATCATATCCATCCTGGTGGGTGAATGTATAAATTGTAAACCAATAAAATGCTCTGTAACCAATGCTGGCTGTATTAAAATTGAACATTTGCCAGAGGTATATCACATCCAGAGATAAAGCTCTCCAAGGCTTGGCTCAAATCCTTTTACGCATCTGTCAATGAAAAATATAGCAATTTATTTCCAATGCTATTCATTGAAGAGACAAGTTGAAGGTTAATTACAACATGCCATGTGCTTCTAATAATGTGTTACAAATTGTGTGCCAAATTCTAAAGTTTCACTACAGGAAAATGTCTCTAGATGCAGAATGAAGACCTAGTACATGGCAAGGATCTACACTAGCATGACTTAGATACACATTGCTGAAAACCACATCAAACTTCATTTCTTAGATAATCTATGTTCAAATCCAGCTACTATAATTGCACTCCAGAGGCTTCAGTAATGCAGGATTGACTTAACATCATAACATTCCCGCTTATTGTACTGTCACAATAGGCAATCACTGTCATTATCTCGTTTGACTGCTTAACGTTTATCCCTGTTTCAGTTTCCTTAAGTGTTTTCTGGTACACATGTACTAAGATAACGTTTCAAGTTGGCAATAAGCCTAAAATAATGAATGGTCAATTAAGTCATCCTTTGACATCCAGATGACTCTAATAGCGAGATTGTTATTTAGCTCATAGCCAATATTGCTAACCGCTTTGTGCTGTTATGCATGTTTCTGTTATCTTTTATTGGCATTCATTAACTCAGTTACTAGAATAGGAAAGGCAGGAAAATTGTCAGATTAGTAAAATGTCTGGAGTTATGGATGGAAATGTACTAAGGGTGAAGGAAACTTTTTTTTTAGGTCACTGGCATTCTTTAATTACTTTGTCATATTGACTCTTTTGCCTTTTGGGGTGCTCTCACACTGGCATACAAAATGGATGAGTGCAATGTGAAAAAAAAAATTAAGATCCAATTTAGTAAAGATCTTGGATACAATGAGTGGTAGAGCAGGGAATCCCACAGAGACATTTGCCCCAACAAACTTCCCCCCACCCAATGATATCCCCAGTAGGGATGGGCGAACCTGAACTGTAAAGTTCTGGACCTGTACCAAACACATAGTTTTCAGTCACAAGTCCCGAACACGAGCTTCCATGGGACACATGTGTTATAGTTCGGGTCCAGTTCAGGTCCAGGGCCTGTAAAAGCATAAAATTAATGATAAACATTATGATTATACTTACCTGTCCAGTGATGCGTCCTCCCGCTTCGCTGTCTCCCAGCCATTTCTGCTTCTAGGGCCACTCAATAACTTCCAGCATTATTCACTGCACTCTGCAGTCTTTGGCTTTTTCCAGCAGTGTTTGTGCAGTGACATCAGGGTTCACCTGCGTTCATGGCCCAAGCCATGAACTCGGGTGAACTCTGACTGTCACAGTCAGTATCAGCTTGCTTCTCGCTCTGTATAGACGCTTGTCTATACAAAGCGATGTAGCAGAGCTGATATTGCTATCCATGTGGACTTCGTCGGATGGAGGATTTTTTTATAATAAAGATGGAGTCTCTAAATGTTTTTTTTTTGTTTTTTATTTGTAATAAAAAAAATGTCTCTGTGTTGTGCTTTTTTTTATCTACTAGAATTTCATGGTGGTCATGTTTAGTATTAGCGTGACCCCATGAGTTTCGGGCTTAGGGCCAGCTGATAATACAAAGCTGGCCCTAATCCCATTATTACCCAGCAAGCCACCCAGCACCAGGGTCGCTGAAAGAGTTGGCTATAGCGCCAGCAGATGGCGCTTTTAAGAACGCGCCATTTTCTGGGGTGACGTTGGACTGCAATTCACAGCGGGGGGTTCCCAGAAAGCTTGGACCAGCCTGCGCTGCAGAATCCAGCCCCCAGCTGCCTAGTTGTACCTGGCTGGACACAAAAATAGGGCAAAACCACATAGTTTTTTTAAATTATTTCAACCAACAGAGGAAATGGCAGAATTTAAATCTGTCTCCCAGCAGCCACCTGACTATGCCAAGGCAACACCAAGTCTCCTCCCTTAGACCACAGAGACATTGGAGTAGTGATGGGTAGTCTGTCTCTTCTTAGTGATCCGGCTCATTCGGCCCCCCTTACCAAAAAGAGACGGCTCTCTTGACTCAAAAAACAACTCTTTTTGTAAATAATATTGCGGTACACCTTGTAATTATTACAGAACTTTCCCTGTACAGTGAGAACCTTATTCTACACATGTACAGGGATCTAGTGGAGCAGTATAGACTGTTTTTTAGCAATCCTGTGTCCTCAGATTGTTAGCTCCTGTGATCATGGCTCTCACTCCTCCATTGTTACTTCCTGTCTGTCATTGTTTGGTCCCTTCTTTGTAAATGTTATTATATCTGCTGCTTTGTATAGGAATATCATTCTTAAAGGATCCTGTCAGTAGGATTTTTCCTATACAGAACAGCTATGGCCATATTGTCACTGCGACGCTGATTACACTGATGCGTGCAGTGAAGGAATCCATTTTTTGGATGCTGTGTTATTATCGTCCTGTAAAGATTTTCATGCAGGCGACATCACAATGGGGGCAGCTCTGTGGTGCTGGGGACGGCAGCTTTATCTCCCCCCTGTCTGCTCTCCCCCCGTGTGCTGTCTCTCTTTCCCCTGTGCTCCCTCCTTTGACCTGTCTTCCCCCATGCGCTATCCTCTCCTCTCATGTGCTCTCTCCTTTGCCTGTGCGATCTCTCTCTGACCCCATGCGCTCTCTCTTTGCCCCACACTATGTGCTCTCTCTGTCCTGCTCTGTGTGCTTTCTCTGTCCTGCCCTTTGCGCTCTCTCTTCCCTGCCCATGTGTGCTCTCTCTGCCCCTGTGCTCTCTCTTTGCCCCACACTGTGCGATCTCTCTCTGTCCTGCCCTGTGCGCTCTCTCTGTACCGCCCTTTGTGCTCTCTCTTCCCTGCCCATGTGCTCTCTCTGCCCTGTACACTCTCTTTCTGCTCTCCCTGTGTGCCCCCCTCTGCTCTCCCTGTGCGCTCTCTCTGTGCCGCCTGTGCACTCTCTCTGCTCCCCTGTGTGGAGAGTGCAGAGACTGGGACTGGGGGAGGGGAGAATGCAGAGAGAGGGACCAGGGAGAGGAGCAGAGAATGCACTCTCCATGTGCTATATATATGCTGTCCATGTGCTATCTGGGTAATATCCGTCATTGCATATTTACCTCCCTCCAGCGCTGATTGTTCCTCTCTTCCGGGGCGCTGCACTCAGAGCAGTGAATATTAGATGAGCCTAATGAACCCCGGAAGTGAGAGACGCAGACAGCGCTGGAGGCAGGTGAGTATCAATTTCTTTATTTTAACACTTAAAACTCTTGGCTCTTGTCTGTGTACACGGATGTCACATGGAGGACATTGGTGTCCAGGACGTTTTTGGCCAAAACTGGTCGGTGCTGCTGGCCAAAAACAGATATGTCTCCATGTGGAGCACAAAGACACTCATATGATCCACACAGAGACACGGTCCGTGCGGATGTACATATGTCAGAAAGGGGCCATAGAATATGATGTGCCTCCATATGTCTGTGCCTCCGGCACGTGTAGGCACTGTCTGCACACATACCGGAGGCACAGATGTGTGAAAGAGACCTGACTCTGAAATAAAACTGTCAATCTGTTGAGGCGATGACTCTACACTTTATATATTGTACCCGCAAACGTACTTAAAGAACTTAATGACATCACAGGTCATGTGCACTAAGGAGCCAATCACTGTGAGTGTAATCTTTCATGTGGGAGGAGCCCCACAGGTCCTTACCACACCTAGCACTGCAATTCCTGCTCTCCAAGTACCTGGTCACCAGCAGTCAGAGGGTTAAAGAAAAATAAATTCGGCTCACTCACAGTGGAGAGCCGGCTCCTATCGTTCACAGCAGGGAGCAGTCTCTTTGTGCCGACTAGTTCACGAACGACATATCACTACATTGGAGGAGGGGAAGATAGAGGAATTGAGGGAACCTCCCTCCACCTGACTGCCACAGCAAGTGTGGAGCTACCAGTCTTTACAAAAGATGTTCTATTAATTTTACGTAACTGGAAGCCACATAATCAACAACAGAGTGGTACATGACCACTCTAAGCTGGAAGAGATCAACATGACAAGTAATATGTAAGTATCTGTCTGTAAGTTCTTAGCCCCATAAGGAAAAATAAGTAAAGTCCAGGATAATCTCTTTAAACTGACACTCTGCAGTGGACTTCATAGGGGAACCAATGGCAGCCTTCATTAAACCCCTTGCTGCAATGGTAACTCATTGGCACCCCTGATTGTGTCATGGGGGGTGGTAATGAAAGCCGGTGCTCACACGCACAGGTGACCTGGACATTTAAAGTACACTATCTGTGATAAACAGTGATAAACAAAATGGTTAAATATCAGTGACGGGGGCTACCTTTGGTTGCTGGTGTTGCAATCCCAGCTATTAACATCTTCCCAGTATGGATTGGGCTCAGCTGCAGTTATATCAAGATGCAGATAGGAATTTAATCATTATATGATCTCTTACTTGGTAATTAGCATTAAATAGAATTTTGCAAAAAAAACAAGCCCTCATGCCGCAATACAATGGAAAAAGAAAGTCATAACTTGTTGTTCAGAGCTGTGCACATTACTATGTACTTAGAAGGGGGCAAAGGAGAAATCTGAAATAAAAAAAACGAAATAATTCTTTACTTATTTTATTATTAGTATCATCCAAACTTTATATAGAGACAGCAGGTATACGGTAAATTGTAAGTGTCACAGAGGAAACCGACAGACGTGATTGTAATTCTGTCGTTTTAAAATATATGATTGCACATTCATTGAAATTGAGAAGATAATTTAGGCGATTTTCTATAATATAAATACACTAAATTAAGTTTGAACTGAAAATGTAATAGAAATTAAAACTAGCCGCATTATATCTGGATGCACAAATTGCTCCTTAAGCAGTTAAACAGATCTTATGCATTTGTCTTTAAATACCTTATTCTGCTTATGTGACCTGAAGGTGGCTATCAGTAAGCAACGGACTGGAGAGACTCAGATGACGAAGTCTACATGTCTACAGGCCTGTTGTGCACTTGGCGTACATTGTTAAACTGGCAGCTGTTTTGAATTTGTGAGCGGTGGTAGGTAAGGCCTCCGCAGAGGGAGCCCAATCAATCTTGACTGTTTCTTAAAAACATGCAGACTAGTGAATTGACTGTCTGCTAACCAGAAGAAAGCCTGTTCAAGATATATATACACCAAGTGTATTATATACATATATGGTGCACCATGTGAGATGGCTCATGATTTTCTATTAGTTGGAATGTGATAGAATAGAACCTATGGCTGTGATTGAAGACCCACGGAGCTGCAGTATGACTGCATAAAAGCCTATAGCTGTCTGACCTCAGGGGTGGAAATGCCATTGGTGCAACTTGTGCAGCTGAACAAATGCCCAAGAGGTAAAGGGGCCCATACCATCTCCAAGCAATTGGAAATGTGCATGATGACATATGGGATTTGCAAGGACCCATATATTGTTTATGCTTAAGAGAACCGTTTCTGTCTTTGTCCACTCCTGCCTGACTACTTAATAAATTTGGATGTGCAAAGTCATAATACAGCCTTATGCATGATACCTCACTAATTTTCTAATTCAAACATTATATGGAGTATGTAATGGTTCAAACTACATAGAGAGTTACTTTGGAATCCAAGTAGCAGAAGGTGCAACTACACATGTGAAAGTAATGCATAAAAGGAAAAAAAAATCCATATACTGTTTTTCTTTAATCCACAAAGTTTGGGTGTAAAAAGCTTTCAGGGTATTGGGCAGGGCTGTGGGTAGGGTTTTGGCTCTGCTCTGATACCTCTGCCTGCCTCTGCTGTCTACATGTGACTCATTCTTTAAAATTCGCGGCAGCACGATCAGCACAACCAATGGTGCTTGCACAGATTCCCTTCTAGCAGTCTTTCATATTGACACTGCGTGACACTGCTGGAAGAAGGTTCCTTAGGAACCGAAACGTTCGGTTGCTATGGGCCAATAAAGAGAAGTCTTTCTTGCTGCATGGAGTGCTGTCCGGTTTTTTGGTGTGTATATATATATATATATATATTATATATATATATATATATATAAACTACACAGCACTCAAGATATAGTGTGAACTGGTGAAAGCTGCGATGCTGGAACAGACAACCAGAAAAAAATTCACTGCAGCACTCAGTTACTACCAAAAATGTACACATGCTAATAAGCGGTTTATATATGAGGAAAAAATTTAAAAATGTACGTTTTTTTTAAAAAAACCCTCAATATTCTTATCTTCTTATTTGCTGGGGTTCTTGGTACATATATTGGCCAATATCTGCTTGCTCATCAACCACTCCACGGTGACCCCAGATCTGATGAGTCCTACACTGACATCCCTGTCCTCCTTGTCCTCCCTATCCCACTTCTAAGTGGGTGGACACCATCTCAACCTCAGACCACCTTAGGGCGTTGAGGGTGCTAAGTCCAGCTGCGGAGCCACTGTTCTGAGAGGTGTACTGTTTTCCCTCCCGGTAGATCTCACATTTTAGGAGGGACCACAGGTTCTCTATGTGGTTCAGATCAGGTGAACAAAGTGGCCATGTCATTATTTTTTCTTCTCTTAGACCTTTACTCGCCAGCCACGCTGTGGAGTAGTTGGATGCATGTGATGGAGCATTGTCCTGCATGAAAATCATGTTTTTCTTGAATGATACTGATTTCTTCCTGTACCACTGCTTGAAGAAGTTGTCTTCCAGAAATTGGCAGTAGGTCTGGGAGTTGAGCTTCACTCCATCCTCAACCCGAAAAGGTCCCACAACTTCATCTTTGATGATACTAGCCCATGCCAGTACCCCACCTCCACCTTGCTGGCGTTTGAGTCGGAGTGGAACTCTCTGCCCTTTACTGATCCAGCCTCTGGCCCATCCATCTGGCCCATCAAGAGTCACTCTCATTTTATCAGTCCAAAAAACCTTTGAAAAATCAGTCTTAAGATATTTCATAGCTCAGTCTTGACATTTTATCTTATGTTTCTTGTTCAAAGGTGGTCGTTTTTCAGCCTTCCTTACCTTGGCCATGTCCCTGAGAATCACACACCTTGTGATTTTTGATACTCCAGTAACATTGCAGCTCTGAAATATGGCAAAACTGGTGGCAAATGGCATCTTGGCAGCTTCACGCTTGATTTTCCTCAATTCATGGGCAGCTATTTTGCGCCTTTTTTGCCCAACACACTTCTTGCAACCCTGTTGGCTATTTGCCATGAAACGCTTGATTGTTCGGTGATCACGCATCAAAAGTTTGATAAATTCAAGACTGCTGCATCCCTCAGCAAGACATCTCACAATTTTGGACTTTTCAGAGCTCGTCATATCTCTCTTCTGACCCATTTTGTCAAAGGAAAGGAAGTTGCCTAATAATTAAGCACATCTTATATAGGGTGTTGATGTCATTAGACCACACCCCTCCTCATTACAGAGACACACATCACCTGATTTACTTAATTGGTAGTTGGCTCTACACAGCTTGGAGTAGGACACCATGTATAAAAAGTATCATGTGATCAAAATACTCATTTGCCTAATAATTCTACACACAGTGTATGTATATATATATATATATATATATACTAGCTGTGAGCCCGATGCAAATGCATCGGGTGTCTAGAATATTTTAAATTTTTTTTAAGATTTTCGCGGCCGCACTTGCCGCAAGTGCAAAACCGCATTTGCCGCACCTGCCGCAAGTCCCCCTATACTTTCTATGGAGATTACCGCAACGGCGCCGCAAGTATAACCGCATCTGCCGCATAACCGTTACACTTGCGGCGCGGTTGCGGTAATCCCCATAGAAAGTATAGGGGGACTTGCGGCAGGTGCGGCAAATGCGGTTTTGCACTTGCGGCAGGTGCGGCCGCGAAAAAAACCGCGGCTGACTGCGGTTTTTTTCGCGGCCGCACTTGCCGCAAGTGCAAAACCGCACTTGCCGCACCTGCCGCAAGTCCCCCTATACTTTCTATGGGGATTACCGCAACCGCGCCGCAACCGTTACACTTGCGGCGCGGTTGCGGGAATCCCCATAGAAAGTATAGGGGTACTTGCGGCAGGTGCGGCGGCTGAGGTAGCAACTCGCAATGGCCTCGCGGCCATTGCTCTCGCTACCTCAGCGGTAAATCGCTAAGTTTGTGGCCGAGCCTCTGGTTCTATTTTCGGCCAGCGACTCGCTGAGTAAAACAGCTGAGTGTGAGTGCTGAAGATCCGATACATTCATGAGCCTAATGAGCGGCTGAACCTGTGAGGATGAGTGCTTTGCTGGGCTAAACCTGAATGGTGCACAGGGGGTTAATCACATGTCAGGTCTGTGTGTGAGTGAAGATGTGCTGATTGACTCACTGGGTTGCAGCTGGGAGTGAGTAGGCTGGATAGGAACCTGCCAGGTGTCTGAGTGAGGAGAGGACGATTCAGAAGTTCAGAGCACTGCCATGTGAAGAGGTGCTGGAAGTGATCCGTCCTCAGTGGGTAAGTGATGGGAGCCTACCAGCTGATGTGTGCATGGCAGCCAGTGTCCAAGGGCCAGGCGGTCACAGCTGACTTTGGGACATTGAGGGGGGGCTCTGTGCGGCCATTGAGGGGGGGGGCTCTGTGCGGCCATTGAGGGGGGGGGGTCTGTGCGGCCATTGAGGGGGGGGGTCTGTGCGGCCATTGAGGGGGGGTCTGTGCGGCCATTGAGGGGGGGAGTCTGTGCGGCCATTGAGGGGTGGGGGGGTTGGGGGGGGTCTGTGCGGCCATTGAGGGGGGGGGGGGGTCTGTGCGGCCATTGAGGGGGGGGGGGTCTGTGCGGCCATTGAGGGGGGGGGGGTCTGTGCGGCCATTGAGGGGGGGGGTCTGTGCGGCCATTGAGGGGGGAGGGGGGGGGGTCTGTGCGGCCATTGAGGGGGGGTTTGTCTGTGCGGGATGATGATGATGATGATGATGATGATGATGATCGGCCACAAAGCTAGCGATTTCCCGCTGAAGGCTAGCGACTCGCTACCTGACCGGGAAATCGCTAGCTTTGTGGCCGAGCCTCTGGTTCTATTTTCGGCCAGCGACTCGCAATGGCCGCTTCGCGGCCATTGCTCGCATAAACCTAGCGACTCGCAATGGTCTCGCGGCCATTGCTCGCGCAGCTAACGACTCGCATTGGCCGCTACGCGCCCAATGCTTCGCCGTGATGACGTCAGAGTGTGACATATCCACGACGTGCCGGGGTCCGACACAAAACGTGCTATGGCAATTATATAGTAGATATATATATATATATATATATATATATATATATATATATATGTATATACCCTTTCACCCCTTCGGGGTAGTTGTTTTTGTCCTTCCTCATTCTTGGGTTCCCTACCGGAGGCCTGGGAGTTTCCGGGTTCTGCGATCTTAGGTATTCTCAGCCCCTTACTTTTCTGGACAGGGAGCTCAGATGTTTCTCGCCGGTATCTGTTGCAGACATTTTTCCAACTTAGAGGTCACTATATATATTATCTAATATTTGTATAGTGGAGGAAAATACCATGTACATCTATAGATTTGACTTCACCATAAAATGTCAAATCATCGCAAGAGACCCCTTCAAATTCTATATGCTGATTGGGAGAATAAATGTATTTAATTCACTAGTGATGCATACGTGAAAACAGGAGGTCATAATAACAAGTGTTACAAAATGTATAAATCCTCATATGTTATAAATGATGTTTAGCTCAAAATTCTCTGCATATTTTAACCATGTAGTAATTCTTAGTCAATTCAATATGGGCATTTACATACAAAGATATATATAGATATACATATGTAAATATATGTTTCAAAGCCTGTTGATTACACACAGCTAAGTCCAGAAATATTTGGACAGTGACTGAATCTTCATGATTTGGGCTCTGCTTGCCTTGCCTTGTGTAGACTTTTAGGTTTAATTAAAGGGTTTGAAAAAAATATCCTGTTAAATGTTTAGGATGGGCAACCATTTTTCTACAAAGCCTACTTATTTCATGGGCTCAAAAGTAATTGGACAAAATTACTTTATAATAAAACAAATGTTCACTTTTAATACCTTGTAGGGAATTCTTCTCGGGCAATGACTGCCTGAGGACTAGAAGCAATGGATGTCTTCAAATGCCGGGATTCCTCCTTTGTGATGCTTTGACAAGCCTTTACTGCAGTTTACTCCAGTTGTTGCTTGTTTGTGTGTCTAAAGGCCGGTTTACACGTCACGATATCGCAACGCAACTACGATAAAAAGTCACGTGGTACAGGCGTTGCAGGTGATATCGTTCTTGTGTTGTGTCGTATAAATGGGCAACGCAACTCAAAAACGATGCAACTACCATATCGTTTGTGAATTGTGCATGCTGTTCAACCGTGCAATATTGGCTTGACGATCTGTCATGATCGTGCTGTGAGACAGCGAAACTACGATTTGGAGCGCAACTTCCCCTATTCACTCCAATGTTAATTGGTCGTTCCCTGAGTTGCTCAGACACAGTTTGCAAGGAGGGGCGTACGACATCGTAGCTGCGTTGCCTGCCGATATCTCCCTGTGTAACATCTCCTATGCGATTTTGGACAAGTACCAAAAACGTGCGCGCTCCCGTGAAATTGTATGCAATATCAGAACGATATTGCGACGTGTAAAGCAGCCTTAAGGGTACCATCACACCTGTCGAGGTCGGCGGCGATTTTTTAGGCGATGCTAGGGCGTGGCCTATCGCCGCCGACATTGCCAATGCGTTGCCTAATGTGACTGGGCGAGGGCGACGCATTTGAGTTGTCGCCTGGTTTCAGAGCAGTGCTCTGAAACCAGGCGACCACTCTGGGGTGATGTGTACACATCGCCCCATGTAAATGATGAATGGCGATCTGCCAGGCGATGTGAGTCATAGACTCCCATGTTAAGGCATCGCCGCTGGGGTTTTGAGACACCCCAGTGGCAACACCGCCTGTCAGATCGCCAGTGCGTCGCCGGAGGTGTCGCCGCATGTAAACATGCGACGGCGACGCTGGCGGGGTGCCCAAAATGTGCTCGCTCACGCCTGTCGCCACCAACTTCTCTGGCGACGTCACCTTGTGTGACGTGGCCCTAAGGATACCGTAACCCGTCGCAACATTGCAGGCAATTTCACTTGCAACTTACTGGTTGCAGTGAAATCATGGACACATTGTTACATTTGTACACGGCAACAAAATAGAACAATGTGTCCATGATTTCACTGCAACCAGTAAGTTGAAATTGCATGCATTATTGCGACGTGTAAAGGTACCCTTAATGCCTTAAGTTTTGTCTGCAACTTGTACCCTTCTGCAGAGTAACATGCCTAGCATGCCTGGCTGAGGAGGTTTAGGAGCCATGCAATGCTCTACTGGGAAATTAAATATGCAATTGCCTCTCTAAAGACAAAGCAGACTTGAACTATTGAGTCACGTGAAAAATGTATGCTTGATGGGTTTGAGATCTAGTGCTTGACTCATCTATTGCAGAATATTCAACTTTTTTCCATAAAAAAACTCCTCAGTTGTGACACCTTCAATTAACAATAGTAACCTAGCCTTGGATGCCCATGCTACCATAATAACTCCAATATTTTTACATAGGATGTGCTCTGCTTTGGATAATGAACCTTTCCAAGCCTTCTCCATACTTTCTTCTTTTCATCATTCTGGTATAGGTTGATGTTAGGTTCATATGTTCAAACAACGCTTTTCCAGAACAGCTCTGGCTTCTTTAGATGTTTTGCTTTGCAAAGTATAATCTGGCCTTAGTATTTTTAAGGTTGGGTGGCAAGGTGGCTCAAGTGGATAGCACTGCAGCCTTTGCAGTGCTGTGGTCTCAAGGTCCTTGGTTCAATTCCCACCAAGGACACTAAGGACAACATCTCCAAGGAGTTTGTATGTTCTCCCCGTGTTTGCTTGGGTTTCCTCCAGGCACTCTGGTTTCCTCCCACATGGCAAAGACATACAGATTGGATATTTAGATTGTGAGCCCCAAGAGGAACAGCATTTCTGATGTATGTAAAGTGCTATGGAATTAATATATTATTATTATTATAAGTTTAATTAAGGCTTGATTAACCTTGTGGTTAACCCTCTATATTTGTTCTCATTAAGTATTTTCTTTATGGTAAACTTTAGAAACTTTCTGGAGATTGTTTTTCCTTTGATTGGATGTTGAAAAGAGGTTTTTATTCACTATGGAAAGCATTTTGTGACCATCCACCACTGTTGACTTCCGTGGATGCCCTGTCCTGTTTGAGTTCCCGCGTTCACCAGTGTATTTTTTTTTTTGCAGAATGAACCAAACTGTTGATTTGGTTACTCCTAACTTTTCTGCTACAATCTGATTGATTTTTTTTTTTTTTAGCCTAATGATGGTCTATTTCACCTTTATTGACAGCTCCTTTGACTCCATGTTGTGGGTTCACAGCTACAGCTTCTAAATCCAAATGCAGCATCTGGAATCAACTTCAGACTTTCTACCTGATTCATTGATCATGTATTAATGATGGATTTCCCTTAAAAAGAGGCAGTTACTGTAATGCTAGTTGTCCCAACATGGGTATCTGCTATAAATATTCTCTGATATTCAAGCCGATTCCTAGGCTAAACTCCTGCAGAAAATAGTACAATTTTAGTGCTCTTCAAATGGGACCCAAAGCTCCTAGATTGAGACCATGCAGAGTATAAAACACGATGTTATCCTGGCAGCTGGAACCAAAATTCTTAGGCTGAGGTTATTGTCTTCCAATCAGGAACGTAGCCCCTAGATTGAAGCCATGTAGTATGTATCCACTGGTGACTGAAGCAAGTCCTTTTTTTTATAGCCCGAGCACTCGTATAAGGGTATTGTGTTCTAACAGGATTGGTGGAATAAGGCTGTTCTCTTATTAGTTGGAATTCAAGCTGCATACATAATTTCACTTTGAGTAATGTAGACTGAGGGAGTGAGGTGATTTACATTAAATTAGCAATACATATACTCAGAACAAAGGAAGGCTTCAAATTGTCTGGCAAGCACAATGTCTTGAGGCACAACCAACAAAAGACCAATATGTCTGGCCAAATTAAGAACATTAACCACCAACATGCAATGAGAAAAGCTGTGTTGTCACATGATGCACTGAATTGGTTAACCAGGGGTTTTCTAGCAGTTAACAACCTATCTAAGGCTGGGTTCACACTGGCGTTTGTGTCTGCATGCGTGTGGCATGCAGAATCAAAAGCAGTGCTAACGCAGATCATACTGATGTGAACGCAGCAGAGAATCTCCGCATGCGTTCACATTAGTATGCAGCCCGGCCAGCCAATCAGCTGTCTTGGCTGTGGCCGGGAGGTGGAGAACAGCGGTGGAGATCTCCTCCTCTGGGCCACAGCTGATCCCCGCCAGTGTCAGTGCGGGAGATTTGAAGAAACAGCTGATCTGACAGCTGTTTAAATCTCCCGCGCCGACACCGAATAGGTGAAATCGGTGCAGGAGATAATAAACAGCTGATCGGTGCTTCAAATCTCCCCAGCCGACATCACTTATTCGGTGTCGGTGCGGGAGATTTAAATGTCTGTCAGATCAGCTGTTTCTCCCCGCCGACACTGTCAGGAGATCAGTGGTGGCTCTAGCTGATCTCTCGGTGGCCGCCGGGAGAGATTTCAATGTGATCCGCAGCATTCTCCTGCACTGTCATGTGGAGGACTCTGCGGATCCATTGACTTCAATGCAAGGTTTGTGAGCTTGCGGACGCTTGCAGATAAATCAAGCGCCTGCACAAAAAATGCAACATGCTGCGATCAGAGTGCGCTCAGAGGGTGCACAAATTGTGCGCATCCGAATGCAAACGCAACCGAACGCAGCCAAACACAGTCACATGCGTTCCCATGTTAAACATAGGAACGGAGTGCGCAAGCGTTTGGCTGTGTTCGGTGCACTGCGTTTGCAAACGCCAGTGTGAAACTGGCCTAACTTCCAAGTTGTGCTGTTACTATACAGACCTCTTAGAATATTAACATTATTTAATCTTTCCAAACAGTTTTTACCTATACAAGTAAAGATGGCAGTATACTGTCAATAGCTAGCAATCAAGTGGTTGTTAATCCTTACCAAACTCTTCACATCCTTATAGGTAACACTGCAAATATGCCTTATATAACTGTCAGTAAAGAAACTATTTAGCTGTTAGTTATTTTTACTAAACTGTCTATACCCTTGCAAACTCAAGTTAACCGTACGTGCATGCGCTCTCAGTGGACATGCATATGCCGCCACCAGACACCTCGGTGTGTGGTGCAACAGGAGGAGAAGGTAAATTAGAGTCCCTGGCAATAGGGGGAGGGATGAAAAGTCACTCATTCACACTCACCTGAATATGAACCCTGAGCTTTCTATCATTCTTAGATGGGTCCTTCCCCCCATGCGAGTTCACATGCCTAGGTCCTGGCTTACCCTCGGCTTGCCCTGGCTAAGGCATATGGCAGGAAGATGCTAATCGTACCACTACAAAGAGACAATACGGGAAGAGAAGCAAACAAGTGTGAATAAAACAACACACAGAAGAACTCCACAGCTCCTCCAGAAAGGGATTTCACAGTTTCACACTAAAAGGGACTCTACAGCTACAATTCGAACAGCTTCACCAGAGAGGTCGGTATAGAAGACCTATAATGGGTGGAGGGAATTTATATAGGGAAAGGGAGTGATCATAACTATTATTAAAGCTACAAGGATTCGCAAAAGGAAATTTTAACCCCTTAAGCACTGAAAGGAAATAATTCCATTTAACTCATGATAACTGCCAAGTAGGCTCTAATGGTACCTTTACACGCCGCCACAACAGGATGGATACCAACAGCTACTTCACGTGCACGAGCACGCCCGAACGGTTACCAACGGGAAACGCACCCTCTTTACACGCCGCCACAAGGTGCGCTACGCTACGCTACATCTACAGCTAGCTAAATCGCCGGGTGTCGCAAGTAGCCGTCTGTAGCTCAGCGTACCTCATTTACACAACGCTACAACAAGCTAATATGGGCGGACCTGGTGCAGCAGGGACAGCACATAGGCGTGCCACAATTGTGGATTACAAGACGTCCGTACGGTGATAGGACAAAGCCAGAACATCATGATTGGGCAGGCATCGCAGGAGGCTGGTTAAGACAGCACCCTCGAGCAATTGTGTAGTGTGACTGGTCAGCTCCTTAAATATGCCTCCCTATGCAGCGACTACCAATCGTCATGCAGGAGCTTCCACCAATGATCGCAGATGGGGCGCGGTAACACGGAGCCTTGGTCACGCCTTAGCTACATTGCTGCTACATCGCCGGGTGTCCACAGTTCCCTTCTGTAGCTTCTTTACACGCCGAGACAGCTCGCTACAATCGGCGATGTAGCCATCTGTTTATGGGCAGTGCACGGATACAGAGGTATCTGTAGCCGGCTGTGTCGTCCCGTCTTCAGACGCCGCTACTACGGGCGATATTGGCGCGACAAGCTACATTTGTAGCCTGTAGCGGGTTGTATGCATCCTGTTGTGGCGGCGTGTAAAGGTACCATAAAGAGGACCTGCAATCACCTAAATTTTGTGACCTTCTAATCCCAGATACCCCAGAGGTCTTCACAGCATGCGATACAATCATGACACTCAGATGGATGCTAATCTCCTATGAAAACAAAAGATTAGATATAATGAAATCATTTCATTGAAATGTTATAAACATAACTGTCCAGATGGTGACAAGATAGAGGACTTCACTCATAATGAAATTGGCAGGTTGGACATTTTTGCTCTTTCATCCATGAGACTCTTAAATTTAAATGACCTTTTGTTTTACTGTCCATTTCTCCAAAAGATTTACATGTTTATGCAAATATAATGTACAAAGGCAAACCAAAATGGCAAAAAATAGAAGTCACTTAGGCTATTGTAAGGAAATATGTGATTCCCACATCAAAAAATGCACAGGAGAGATTTGAATAAGCAAACATCGGCATCTGCTGGATTCAGTTTAAGGAATAAGAATTCATAAATTAGGATAGGAACCAAGATATGGAGAAGAGATTCTCAGGGGAAGAGAGTTAAGATAGGAACCAGAACATATGACCATCTTTGACGCAGCAGGAAAAGATAATCCCCCTGAGGCCATAGCAGAGGAGGAGTCATAAACTACACTTGTACCAAGTCATACGTGCTGAGTAAACTGAGTGAGATTATAGCTGCACCCAGGGGTGGAAGAGTAATGTTGTAAAGTCCTTGAAGGACGTCCAATGTATAAACTGAAAAAAATGAGTTATGGAAGAGGACTACCAAGTGAGTGGAAAGGACTGAGTGACTGAAAAGGACAACCGAGTGAGTCTAAAGAACCAAGTGACCGAAGAGGATAACCGAGTGAGCAGAATGGACTGAGTGACTGAAGAGGAAAGCGCATTTGACGCACAGTGTACTTGAGATGGCTAAAAGCCGGGAGGTCCCATAATGGTACAGACTAAAGCTACAGCCCTGAGAGATTGAGGTAGCTAGTGCAACTTTTGGATTAAGGGAAATATGGGCTGACTCCTGTTAGAGTCTATTACAGTTAGCATTGCAGATAAGTATAGTGAAGACAGTAAGGACGGTTACAGAGACTAGATGGGTGTTGGCAATGTATAATACACTCATTTATTGTGTGGGAAATTGTAGGACTAGAGACTGTGATACAAAATGGCATTGATTTGTTAACAATATGTTTGTTGTTTTGCAATCTGCCATTTTCTTCAAAATTACTTTGTAATCGTTAAAACAGTAAATAGTTAACACATTTCCATCTTTTTGCACTGTTATGAATGAGTCTGCCTTCTCCGTGCTGTTGCATTCATTTACCTATTTTACACCACCATAAAACTTTTTTTTGGTCTTGCAATATTTATTATTTGTAATGAATCGGTACTGAAAATATTTAAGGCCCATCAGAAACCTACTGGGAACTCCAGCTTATAATTGACATTCATTTTACTTAGACCCGCAAAGATACGGTAATCTTTACTTCCATAAAGGTAATCATTGTGCACCAATCCTTAAATGGAGAATTTATAATTTAGGAAATTCAGTATATTTTTCCTTGATTTTACCTTCAAAGTATGCACTATTTGATCCTAAAAAAACACGACTTTGTGACTGTACAATGTTAGATTTTCATATTTGCATATCTGGCTGATATACAGTATGTACCTGTCAGCTCATTCACACACGTTCTGACACAGCTGTGTGAATAATACTAGTTGGGTGAGTTCCAATAGCTATTACATAAAACAGTGGTCTTTGTCTTGGCCAATGATCCATGAGTCATTAGTACTGCAGTCTACTGGTGTCCTTTTGGAATATAATTGATAGCTTTAGAATTACAGCAAATGGAAAGGTTTATCCCAATGTACAGTATATGGTATTGGAGCCAAAGGAGATATAAGATCTATTTTAAAAGTGCTTATGTGTAGGTTGCTGTTCAGACAGCCTCAACCTAACTGAGCAATCAATCATGTACAATCACATATCAGCCCTGATGACCTCAAAAAGTAACTCATGTGTGGCCAGGGTACCCAGCAGCTGGGTCAGTAGTTAGGATCACGGTGGCCGTGCCCAGTGCTGTGGCCCTGGCTCACATTGAAAAGGAGAGTAAAAATAGGGAACTAAAAAAAAACAAAGAAATAAACAGAGTTTGTGATGCCAGTTGGGAAAATCAGCCAGGTATGTCTGGCACCACAGGAGATCCCTGGAGATAGATGGAGTGGCAGCGCAGTTGTTAACCCTTCCAAACAGGGCTGGCTCCCAGGGGATGGTGATGATGGGGGTGGTAGTAAAGGTGCAGTGTAGCAGAGAAATAAACAGCAGGAAACAGTATTTTGCTTTACCTTTTACTGAAGATGTTCCAGAGTAGTACAACCTCCACCAGCTGATGGCCTTGGCAGCCTGCTGAGAACTGTAGCCCACACTGCTTGATGGTAAATATAGCCTTCCTGCTGACTTCTGTAAGTTGGTAGGTTTCTAGTTAATTTGGGCTGTCCTGTACTCCCTCTTGGTTGCTGTGAGGTACCTCCAGCCACAGACAGTAAAACAGGTCCTGTAATTAGCTGTGCCTTCCAACAATTCTCTGGCCCTTTGTATTACTGATGTCAAGGAAAGTTCCACTTAAGTGGCTGGGGTGCATGAAACTCACTAGCCTCCAGCTTCTGCCATCAGGCTCTGTATTCCCTGAGAAGCCTAGGGACTGGTACCCTTCTAGGCAGCAGGTTCCTTGGGAAGCAGCCCCTGCTGCCTTTCGCGAGAAACCTTTCTCCTCACTTCTCTCTGTCTCACTAAACACTGAACAGAAACTAAATTCTCTCCTCAACCAGAGACTGAGCCACAGCCTAAGGCCCCTTTCACATCAGCGGTTTTTCAAAATCGCGGCAGATGCGGTGAAAAAACCGTATCTGCCGCGATTACCGCATACCGGCTGCACTTGCGGCACTGTTGCGGCACAGTTGCCGCAAGCCCCATACAATGTATAGGCGGGCTTGTGGCAGGTGCGGCAAGTGCGGTTTTGGCACTTGCAGCAGGTGCGGCCACGAACAAACCGCAGCTGACCGCGATTTTTTTCGCGGCCGCACCTGCCGCAAGTGCCAAAACCGCACTTGCTGCACCTGCCGCAAGCCCGCCTATACATTGTATGGGGCTTGCCGCAACTGTGCCGCAAGTGCAGCCGGTATGCGGTAATCGCGGCAGATGCGTTTTTTTCACCGCATCTGCCGCGATTTAAAAAAAACGCTGATGTGAAAGGGGCCTTAGACAGGTCTTTTAGTACTCAGCTTCCTGGTTTGAGACCAGGCAGTGTGTAAATGCTGTAGGCTTCCAGCAGAGGGAGCTCAAATTCTTTTTAGATATGGCATTACAATTGATATTAATGAAATACCATTTGGGAAGCCAGACAACAGGGGTGCCACACATGCATAGTTTGGCCTGCAAATAATATACTGTAAATGTCCATTTACATTTCATGATGTGTAGCATTAAATGACTGCTGAGCAATATTACATGTTTGAATGTCAGTGGTTTGATTACCAGGTTACACAGGCCGACCTGGCTTGAGATGCTTGCTCAGTGTGCGATCTGTGATCTGTGTTAGATTGTTAAAAGCACATAAGCAGCCATTATTCTCAGCCGCATAGGTCCAGTTTACAAAAGTGCTACAGAGTACAATGACCTTTTGTGCAAAAGTAAAGATTTTACCAAACGTGGGGGTTAACTTGCTCGTTCTTTGGATCATCACCTGCTTGTGTAGACTGCAAGATTATTGGGAAACAGGTGTTCCTAGGAATGTTCGTTTATAATTGTGCAATGTAAATGGACCTTAAGTATTAGGCAGACTATATAATTGTGTATATTTTTTATTTCCAGATTATATGAGATGCAGTATATATAAATATAATTAAGAAAAGCGTACCTAGATATGATTCAATCCACGTCAATGACTTTTAAAATATCTAAGATAGCCTAGAGTTAGCTACACTTCTAGAATCTTGAATGGTCCATTCTGTCCCTTAAAAATGCACCTGATTTATAATAGTGGCTCTGATGCATTAAGGGTATGTGCTCATGGTCTGAAGGAGCTGCATGTTTGACACCGCTCCTCCACACCTTAGTGAACCCACAGGTGGCCACAGGGAGACCACAGCTGTCCCAAACTCACCATGTGCGGTGGGTACGGGGTAGCTTCTCCCTGTATTCACCCGATGGAAGCTACTTCCGACTCCGCAGCATGAAATGAACATGCTGTGGAGGAGCGGACTCCAGGCAACCCGCACCACAGCTAAAAGAATACTGCGTTCAGGTTATGCATAGTGGTCATGGAATTTCTTAAAATCCCATACATTATGCAGATACTGTATGATGCAGCACTTTGGATGCAGCGGCAAGACGCTGCATGCAAAATGCTGCTTCTACTGACCATGAGAATGCAGCCTTATAGGTTGTCTATTCTGAAAGCCCCCATAGTCATTAGTCTAATGTCAACCAAACACCGATAACAATGGTGCATAGGAGCACCAGCTAATTGATTGTCAGGAAAGATTAAGATAGGGAAGTTCCAACTTCAGACTGCTGATTAATTTTTTCTCCCTGAGATTTGCGAAATGCAAGACACGTCTGGCAGCCGCTCTCTCAGGTGACTTTGGAGCGCTTGGCCGAGTTAGCGTTCCTGTGTACAGGAGAGACAGCTGAGATAACCAATGCATATGGGGGCTTAAAAGTCTATTGGTGAGAGTCAGAAGTCTCGTGACTGCAAGCATGCGATTTGCATTCTTCTGGCCATGTTCATTTCAATATAAGTGACTTGAGAGAAGTAAAGCACGTCCAATTGGCATTTGACCGGAAGCATGCAAATCAGATACTTTTGGTCTAATAACCATTTGCTCTCATTGGCGGTGAATCATAACATATGCTGTCAAGGTTCCGAAATGTATCAGCTAACCAGATAAACCTTTTAAGTTTACACCACCTGGTTTAGTTTGGTTACTTTGCGGCAGAAACTTGGTGCACAAGTATGCAGCATTTTTTTTACATGCACTGTACAGTATGTAAGGGGTCATAAAGGCAGTGATGATGCAATTATGTGTCACTGTGTTAGGACTGTCACTAGGAGATTGGTCAAGTCAAGCCCTTACCGTGTCAATCAAAGAAGATTAAGTGGGCATCTCGAATATTATCCAGATGAACCATGTATGCTATCTACATATGGCATGCTCCAATTTATAATGTATTTTCCCATTATTTTTAGAACAGGAAAATTCACCAAGACCATGCTTATGTAGGTGATTAAAAGCAATGCAGCATTAATTTAATTGTAAGGAAGTGGAATGATAGTCCATGAAAACACCAACTGCATTTTTGTGCTAAAGTGTGTATTGTGTCATGTATCATTGTAAATAGTGTATTGTGTGTGCTGTAGTGTAATGATAATGTATATTGATATATGTTGTTATAGGTAATCAATGCATAGTAATAAGATATAAGGATAGTGTATAACTTAATACAGTCGTAAGAGATAATGTATAGTGCGTTAAAGGGAACCTTCCCTGACTGACTAAATCTAACTAACTATACGCACAATAAATCACTTTTTATACTTACCAAATCCTTGACTGATGGGCGTTCCTCCAGGCTCTTTGTCAGCGAGGGGGGTCTCCTCGTCGCGCTCGCACCCGCCTCGCTGCTGTCCATCTTCTTCCTGGATTCAAATTACCCGCCCATCGCGTCCTCGCAATGAGCGGGTCACGTGCTGCAGGCCCCACGTCACTTCCTCCCGCCGCTTCACTGGTACACCCAGGCCAGCTTCCGAGCATGCGCAAATGGCATGCTGAAGCCGGCCTGGACACGTCATAGACCCAGCGACGCAGCGGGCGGAAGTTACGCAGGGCCTACAGCACGTGACCCGCTCATTGCGAGGACGCGATGGGAGGGTAATTTGAATCGAGGAAGAAGATGGACAGCAGCGAGGTGGGTGCGAGCGTGACGAGGAGACCCGCCTCGCTGACAAAGAGCCTGGAGGAACGCCCATCAGTCAAGAATTTGGTAAGTATAAAAAGTGATTTATTGTGCATGTAGTTAGGTAGATTTACTCAGTCAGGGATGGTTAAAATAGTAATTTAAGGCTCCAGGGACAGATATTTATAGGTTAGATAGGGATTTTTTAATGGTTGGTTCCCTTTAATAGTTATGATAATAATTTTTAACAGAACTGATAATGTAATGTATGTGTATTAAGAATAAGAAAATTATGTAATAGTATTTTGTAGGAAGAAAAAGAGAATTTTGTTTACGTACCGTAAATTCTTTTTTCTTTAATCATCAATGGGAGACCCAGACAATGGGGTTTAGGGCACTGCCCTCCGGAGGTCACACTAGGTACTACAAGTTTGTAGACACCGCCTCCTCCGCTTATAAACCCCTACCGCAGGGAACATCCTCAGTTTGGTCTACAAGCTGCGAGGAGGAAATAAACCACACCCGAAACATCGGGAAGAATGCCGTACACAAAACGGTTCAACAACCCGGCAAACACTGTCTCAACAGAGAACAGAGCAAATGCAAAACATGCAAAGGAACAACTGGGTGGGTGCTGGGTCTCCCATTGATGATTAAAGAAAAAAGAATTTACGGTACGTAAACAAAATTCTCTTTTTTCTGGTCATCATAATGGGAGACCCAGACAATGGGGATGTCCTAAAGCAATACCCCAGGGCGGGAAAAGTTCCTCAACAAGACGGAAAACACATGGTTCCCTTTAAAGGTGGGCAACCGCCGCCTGGAGAACCCGCCTGCCCAAACTCGCATCCGCAGAGGCATGGGCATGCACCATATAGTGCTTAGAAAAAGTGTGCAGGCTGGACCAAGTGGCCGCCTGACACACCTGTAGAGCAGACGCTCTATGTCGCAAGGCCCAGGAGGCACCTACAGCTCTAGTAGAGTGTGCCTTCAAACCCACCGGGAGAGGCAAACCAGAAGACCGGTAAGCCTCCTGAATGGGAGCCTTGATCCATCTGGCCAAGGTCGACTTCGAAGCCGCGGACCCCTTACAGCGACCCATCGTGAGGACAAATAAGGAATCCGAACTCCTAAAGGAGGCGGTCCTGGACACATAAATGCGTACAGCTCTCACGAGATCCAGAGTATGGAGGTCGCGCTCAACCTGATGAACGGGAGCGGGGCAAAATGATGGGAGAACAATCTCCTGGTTCAGGTGAAACGTTGAAACCACCTTCGGCAAGAATTCTGGCCGTGGGCGCAACACCACCTTGTCTTGGTGAACCACCAGAAAGGGTGACTTGCACGAAAGTGCAGCCAATTCTGAGACCCTTCTCAGGGACGTAATTGCCACCAGAAAGACCACTTTCTGGGACAGACGAGAGAGAGAGATGTCTCTCAGTGGCTCAAACGGCGGTTTCTGCAGAGCCGCCAGGACCATGTTGAGATCCCAAGGGTCCAGAGGTCGCCTGTAAGGCGGAACCACCCGAGCTACCCCCTGCAGAAATTGGCGGACCTTCGGCAGGAGCGCCAAGCGCCTGTCAAACAGCACTGAAAGTGCTGATACTTGACCTTTCAGAGAGCCAAGGGATAATCCCAACTCCAACCCCGACTGTAGGAAAGCCAACAATGTCGGGATGGACAATGGCCACGGTGAACGTCCACCAGAGGCACACCAGGAGAAAAAGATTTTCCACGTTCTGTGGTATATCTTCCTGGAGACAGGTTTCCTAGCCCTATTCATAGTGGCAACCACTGTAGGAGAGAATCCTCTGGACGTCAGCAGCCAGGCCTCAAGAGCCATGCAGTCAATCTGAGGGCCCTGGAATTGAGGTGGAAGAATGGGCCTTGCGCGAGTAGATCTGCGCGTTCTGGAAGAGCCCACCGGTGTCCGCCTGACAGTTGCCACAGGTCCGGGTACCAGGACCTCCTGGGCCAATCTGGAGCCACTAGAATGGCTACTCTGCATTCCATCCTGATTTTCCACAGGACCCTGGGAATCAGAGCCAGAGGCGGGAACACATATGGCAGCTGGAAGCTGGACCAACTCAGGATCAGGGCATCCGCCCCCAGAGACTGAGGATCCCACGATCTTGCCATGTATTGGGGCACCTGATGATTCAGCCGTGAGGCCATCAGATCCACGTCCGGAGTGCCCCATCTGCCGCAGATGTCCCGGAAGACGTCTGGATGAAGAGACCACTCTCCGGCGTCCATGCCCTGTCGGCTCAGGTAGTCGGCCTCCCAGTTCTCGACCCCTGGGATGTGAACTGCGGAGATCAGGCAGCCGTTTTCCTCCACCCAGGCTAGAATGCGGTGGACTTCGGCGAGGGCCTGAGCACTTCTGGTCCCTCCCTGATGATGTATGTAGGCGACGGCCGTCGCATTGTCGGACTGCACCCGAATGGGGTGTCCTGACAGGAATTTCTGAAACGCCAGGAGCGCCAGATAGACCGCCTTGATCTCCAGCACGTTGATCTGCAATGCCGACTCCGACTGAGTCCAGAGGCCTTGAGCCCTGTGGTGTAAGAACACCGCACCCCAGCCCTTCAGACTGGCGTCCGTGGTCACCACTAACCATGACGGTTTTAGGAAGGACCGGCCTCGTGACAGGTGACGTGGCTGGAGCCACCACTGTAGGGAGTCCCTGGTCGGTTGTGACAGTGTCACCAGCCGATTCAGCGAGATCGTCCTCTTGTCCCATCTGTTAAGAATCTCCAGCTGGAGAGGACGGAGGCGAAACTGTGCGAACGGCACCGCCTCTATCGCCGCTACCATGCGTCCCACCAGTCTCATCAATACCCGTAGGGATGAGTGTGGTGACAGGAGGACTGCTTGTACTCCTGATTGGATCGCCATCTGTTTGACTCGTGGCAGAGACACCAGGGCTGAGGCTGTGTTGAAGTCCATGCCCAGATATGTCAAAGACTGGGTCGGAACTAGCGTTGACTTCTGAATATTGAGGAGCCAACCGAACTGTTCCAGAGACCGCATGGTCACCTCCAGGCTCTCTTGACAGAGGTGTTCTGATGGCGCCCTGACCAACAGGTCGTCTAAATAGGGAATGACGGCATGTCCCTGCATGTGCAGGAGAGCCATCATGGAAGCCATCACCTTTGTGAACACCCGCGGTGCCGAGGCTAGCCCGAATGGCAGTGCCACAAATTGGAAGTGTTCTTCCCCCACTGCGAATCGCAACCAGCGCTGATGAGCCGGTGCAATGGGTACGTGAAGGTAAGCGTCTCTGATATCTATGGACGCCAGGAAGTCCCCCTGTGACACAGCTGCGATCACAGAGCGCAGTGATTCCATACGGAACTTCCGAACCAACACGTGATGGTTGAACAACTTCAGGTCCAGTACTGGGCGGAAGGATCCGTCCTTCTTCGGGACGATAAAGAGGTTGGAGTAAAAACCCCTGAACCTCTCTCCGGGAGGTACCGGGACCACCACTCCGTCTCTGCGGAGACCCTCCAACACCTGGTAAAAAGCCTGAGCTTTTTCTGGTGACGGGACCGACCGATGGAATCGGGATATCGGTTTTGACGTCAGCTCTATCCTGTACCCTCGCGAGATCACGTCTCGAACCCACTGATCTTGAACGTGAAGCAGCCACTTGTCCTGAAAGCGAGACAAGCGGCCCCCCACCTGTGGGGAGGCAGGATGAAAGAGCGAGTCATGTAGAGGCGGGTTTGGGGGTGGCAGCTGCCGCTCCCGCCGGCTTCTTTGGACGACTCTTAGAGCGCCACTGGGAAGCGGGCTTTCCCCCTCGGTCCGTGCGAGCGGACGGTGCTGATGACTGCGAGCTGGAACGAAAGGACCACTGTTTTGGGTTCCTTTTAACGGTATACCGTGGCTTAGGCTTATTCTGCGGTATCTTAGACTCAGCAGAATCCTTAATTAGCTTGTCTAGTTCGGTGCCAAAAAGCCTGTCACCAGCAAACGGAAGATTCTGCAAAATCTTCTTGGATGTGGCATCTGAGTCCCAAAGACGCAGCCACAACAACCTGCGGATCGCTATAGCATTGGCCGAAGCCACAGCTGAGCGAGTGGCAGTTTCCAGAGTCGCCGTCCTGGCGTAGTCCGCATAGGCCCTTGCCCTCTCGGTAAGTGCTAGGACCTCTGGACTGGATCTTGCCAGGTCAGAGATACCATCCAAGCAGGTAGTAATCGCTTGTAAGGTCCAGACCGTGGCAAAATTAGGGGCAAATGAAGACCCCACAGCCTCATAGGAAGACTTGGCGAGCTGCTCGACCTGTCTATCAGTAGCATCCTTCAGTGAGGAGCTATCAGAGGCAGAGAAAAGGGAGCGTGCACCTTCGGGGACTGCGACCACTCCTGTAGCACCTCCTGGGGGAAGGGGAAGCGATTGTCCTTGGGTTTACGGACATAGCGCCGCCCAGGATGTAACCTGGGAGCTCTAATCACCCTTCCAAAGTTAGTGTGGTCCATGAAGGAGCCACTTGGTCTAGCCTCCGGCCGCAGCCATTGATAGACCTCCTTCGGGTGCACCGTCACCTCCTCAGGGGGTGTCACGAGACGTAAAGTCTCGTTGATAGAGGACACCAGATCCTCCACCCCGTCTGGTGGTTCAGATACAGACACAGACCCGAAATTTGAACCCCCATCATCTTCCTCACCATCAGAGGAACGCTCCTCCTCAGAGAGAGTATGGAGCTCGGGTGAATCCTCACGACGAGCCCGCTTAAGGGGTCTCGCAGCAGAAGAGGGGGACACCCGGGGGTAACTGGATGGAGTAGCTGGGCTATCCAGTCTCCTATTAAGCGCCTCCAGGGATTGCGACATGGAGGACAGCTGAGACAGCAGAGATTCATTGATCTTATTCTGAGTCTCCCATGGCCCTGAGATCACCTGAACCTCAGGTTGCAGCACCGGAGCTGCTGACTCAACAGTGCCAGCCCGGGCCTCTGGGCGCCCGCAGTTATTGCAGGACCCCTCCACCAGTGTACCATTGCATGTAGCACAGGTAATGGTGGTTACTGCCGCCTTAGCAGCACGCTTCCCGGCTGAGGACATCGCCACAGTAGGGGAAAATAAGCCAAATTGCTGACAACAAAACCGGGAATCCCGGTGGCTTACCGACCGCAGTAAAGCGGTATGAGGGAGCGGTGTGTGTGTGACCTCCGCGACGATTTCCGGTCTCCCCTCTGGAGTGCAGACGCACGCTGCATAAGAATCCCAACCGGGAAGTGAGGGTAAAGATGGCCGCCGACAGTGAAACTGTGGGCGGCGCCGAAGAGACGCGGGCAACACACACACACGCCCAGCGATGACGTCACCGCACGGGCAGCTTCCCATCCTCCAAGCATCCACAGCATGAGGGAGCCGGAGCCCGCAGCGCGGGAAAGAGTGTAAAAAACATTATACACAGACTGCATGTACACCATCCACAGCATGAGGGAACAAACATCCGCAGCCTACGGCCTCAGCCCCTGTGACACACAGGGCGGTCAGCCAGGGTGACCCCAGCACAGGGTACACCCGCAGAACCGCGGACCCGAGGGTAACGCGCGGTCTGAGTGTCCTGAAACACATAAAGTGCCAGACACTACCCCCAGGCACGCAGGAGACACAGAGTGCCTCAGTGCCGGTCCGGTCTGTAAGCACCATTTAGGGAGGCCTCGGACGGGGGTGCAGCACCAGTCTGGTCTGTAAGCACCATTTAGGGAGGCCTCAGACTGGGCCGCTCAGCACCAGTCCGGAGTGTAAGCACCATTTAGGGAGGCCTCGGACTGGGCTGGCTCCAGTCCGGTCTGTAAGCACCATTTAGGGAGGCCTCGGACGGAGCGGAGCTGTGCAAGGCTCCCATCTCCCACTCTCCAGAGCCCCCCAGAGAGGGATGGAGAGGAGCGTAACAGCGTACCGGGAGAACACGAAGTGTCCAGGCTCTAGGCCCTCCGGTACCTCCACCAGCGTGTGCCACTAAGGGTGAGCGGGGAGGCTGTCACCGGTCCCGATAGGACCATTTTACCTTGTCTTCAGACGCCATCACGTAAGTGTGAGAATGCAGTGAAGTGCAAGCAAAGCGTGATCCTCCGAGCACACTAAGTTTAAAACTGAGGATGTTCCCTGCGGTAGGGGTTTATAAGCGGAGGAGGCGGTGTCTACAAACTTGTAGTACCTAGTGTGACCTCCGGAGGGCAGTGCCCTAAACCCCATTGTCTGGGTCTCCCATTATGATGACCAGAAAATATAATTTTTATAGATAAGATGCACAGGACTGTTATATAGAAAGTTTGGTAAAGATAGGTAGGGCCAGCAAGTGACTGTAGGGCAAACATTAGTTGTGTTGGGGCTGGCCTACAATGGGAGGAGATAGCTTCTAGTTAAAAGGACAATTTCTCTGTGGAACACCAGATGGGGTATTCCCCAAACCCCTTTCCTATGGGGAGAAGAGACCTTCTCCTAGAAGTATCTGGGAGTCTGTTTCTCCTTTCCGGCTTTAGTGCTCTGACCCCCTGGAGCCTCTACCATGGGTGGGAAGGAGACATGGGCCTTCTGTATAGAAAGCACAACCCAGATAGAACTAGAACTATATCTGATGCTATACTGTGAAACGGAAATTGTGCTTAATATATGAGCACGCTATCTCATGTGGGAAGTGTGCTTGAAGAACTGAGGAAACTGTTCAGTAAAAGACTGTTGTTTGATGAGAACTGTCGGTCTTCATGTCAGTTTACACTGCAGTCTGGTCCTGGCCTGGAAAAGGCAACAGCAACATTAGGCCTGCTCAAAGGTATGACACAAGCCCATAAACCCAGCCAGACCACTGTTGTCCTGCAGCATGCCGGGGCTTCTTGAGTCAATCCCTCTATCGCAACTACCACCCCACACCACCTTACATAATCATAAAACTTTTGTTAATAAAAAAGTACAAGCACTTTGATGCATTGTATGAAAGAAAATGGCTTATTGAAGACTGTAACAGATTTATATCTCAACAGTTATTCGACACATATTGGTGCCTAAAGCTAGGTTTAAGCTATATGATTTGTGGTGTTAAACAATCACCAATAAGCTACATCTTTGTCACTCTGCAGTCATTTAATAGCGTGTTTAGACAGGCTAATTCCACTTACAATGAACACAGAACGATCAGTAATGGATCAATGACTTTGTTGTTCTTGGCAGCACATTCTAGATTACAAAGGATAATGTGCTGTCGAGGATGATGATTTTTAAAGCGAGCTTAATAGATCATTTTACCACCCCCAGGAAAGGAACACTTTGTGTGTTTGTCAGGTGATGGGCAGCCTATTTAAAGGACACGATTATTGGGCAAAAAGCTCGAGAATTATATACTGTAAGTGCAATCTTAATTGTGCACATCAAGTAGACTACACTTTTTTAGATAAAGAGGTTTTACAGCATATGAAAAATATGGCTGCTTTATTCCAAAGTCAATGCCACTTCAATCCACAGATTGTGTTAATTCACCCAAGTACCTTTCATTTCTGTGGATCTGAGCTGCAATACTAAACACAACCCATTGACTAGTAGAGCGCTGTCTCTAGAACAAAATAGTCATGTGTTTCTAATCCTGTACAGCCCATTTAAGTCTCCCATTTTCCCATGATGGGATGGATGTCCGTAGTAACAATATCTGTCAGTAAACATTTTGCTGAACTGTTTCTCTCATCTCTATTTGTTATACAAGTAATGAATTTCTTCTGGGATGTCACTCTCTTGCTTATGTGACTACTCTCACATCTGGAATACTGTACAAAGGGCCACACCTTGTGTCTGGAACCTTTCAGCACTCCACTCTGAGAAATTGTTCTCATACAATGTTCTGCATGACCTTAACTTACTAGTCTATAGCAAGCCAGCTGCTAAGACCTCTTGTGCTTTACGTATTCCTGCATTCTATGTTTACTATTGTTCTATGATGTTTATTGGATCTGGTGACACTGTATCACAATATTACCCAAATCGAGCCTTATCGTAATCCTTCTGAGCTTTTGGGGGAGAAGGCTAACGCGCTTCATCACTCTAACACCTGAACTTTTACCCCTTTAGTCAGGTGTTTTTGGTCTCCTCGACAGCTCAAGTCACGTTTTGCTTCCAGTGCCAATCAAAACACGCACGCTGGGTGTTAGTGCTGGGGTTTTATTTAACATGTAGACGATGTCTCCAGATTGATATCTGGAGAAGAGATTAATGGAAAGAACATGGATTATACAAATCTGTCAAATATGATGAATCAGCATAGTTGGAAAGCAAGATACACAAATGTATCTTTCTACTCTATGCACTGGGTGAAAACCATAAGATTGGATGAAGTCTGTTTGACGTGAATATATAAAAATGAACCTAGTATATATAACTATGTTTGGTTAAGTTTAAAGAATAAAAGCAATCAATAGAAATGAAGGAATATATAGCAGAAAATTCAATACCATTATATGGTAGATTGCTCAAGAATACAACCATGTTTTTGTGATGTTAATACAGCTGTATTCTTACACTGTATAGTATCAATTAAATTACAAGGAAAAAATCAGACACATTGATATAAAAAGAGAGAGAGATAGGGGTAATGATTAATTTACTTTGGTTGCACTAGGAAGGTTCTAGGTGCAGTGTCTGTAGATCATTGGGCATTGCTTGTATATAGTTTGTAAATCATGTGTCTTATTGTATTGAGAACTGTCGGGGCAAATAATAATGCCACTTATATCCCAAGAAGGCTTAACATTATTTTTATTTCTCCCATGTATATGATGGATCTGTTTTAATCCACTTTGTAAAAGATCCTGATAAACTATTATTGTACAATGGGATCTATCATATGACACGCCCACTCCAGGGCCGGGGAAGACTTGGGAACCGGGTGGTTACTCGTTGTTCTTCTTCACCTCTCTTCAGTTCTTTTCATGGGGATAAACGGGGGCCGAGACCTGGTCCTGTGACCGTGGCGGTGGCATTTTAATAAAGGGGGTGATGTTAGGGAAAGTCTGAGGGGATAAGGGGCATTCGTGACGCAAGCAGCAGTATGCGGCCAGGGCGGCCGCCGCTGTTTCAGAACCTCTGGGGATGGTGACCGGCAGCTTAGATGGCGTCGCTCCCCACAGGTGGAGCGTAGTCCCCAGGGCACTGGAGTGGTTCCCCCGGCTCGTACCTTGGCAGATGTTCACTCTGTCGACAGTACCCTTGGTGTTCCGGGCAGTCTCCATGGCCGGTGGTCGCCGCTCAAGAAAGTTACACAGACACCACAGCTGCAGTTCCATTAATTTTACTCAGGTGTTAACACATGGCCACCGGGTACGTTTTTTGCCACTCTCCGGTACAGTACTTCCTCCAGAGCTGAGTTAGTACAGTCAAGCTACAGTTGGTAACCTTTACTTCCTTCCTAAGTGTCTCAGTCTCTGGTGGTCTGTCTCTTTCACAGCATTCTAAGGTGTAGTTCCCATCTGAAGCAAGTGCAGCATCGCTCTGCCCTCTAAGCTCTCAACGCTCTCCCCAGCACGGAGCTCAGGTACCGACAGCCAAGAGTGCTTATTTGTGTCCCAGCTCCATTAGGTTCTGCTCCCGGGCACTGCGCTCTAGTTCAGCCACCTTACGCAAGATGTGTTGGGTGTTTGTCCCCCAGCTCCCGTTAGAAGTCTGAGTCCTCAGGTTTCATCTCGGGCTTGAAGCTTCCATACTGTCTGCAGGGTCGGTCCCTGCGTCCTCCACCAACCCCTCTGTCTCGTCTCTACTCTGTCTCTACCACTTCCTGTTTCCCCTTTTTGTGACCTGGGTCCTCCCGCAAGGTCCACCCACCATCCCAGGGGCCTGTCACTGCGTGTGTGTGTGTTTTGTTGTGGGCTCAACTGCACCATCTCAGCACCTGGAGAACAGGGGCACTACAGTCCCTAACTGTGGGAATGCAGTATTTCTGGTGGCGGCTTACCCAGTAGAGCGCCACACATGTTTTACATGGTTTGAGTTGTCATAAAGCAATAGTAACATGACAGATCATAAAGAAATGAATTGCATGGGGTAAGGTTGAATCTTAGTGGACAGGTGGTCTAATATTATAGTGTACGTTTAAGGGCCTATCAGGAAAAAAAATGACTTCACTGCAGCCTTGCAGGGCTATGGTCCTGGGTTTAAATCCCATCAAGGACAACATCTGCAAGTTTGTATGTTCTCCCTGTGTTTGTGTGGGTTTCTTCCAGGTTCTCCAATTTCCTCCAACATTCCAAACACATACTGATAGGGAACTTAAATTGTAAGCCTCAATGGGGACAGTGATGATGTCTCTAAGTGCTGAAGAATTAATGTCACTAAATAAGTGTGTAAAATAACTAGAAAGTAAATAAGTCAGGAAATGATAATCTAGCATTCAGTTTCCTTATACAGCTGACATACCCAGGGGTGGGATGCTCCCGGTTCTCCCCGGGTCGTTGAAGCAACAACAGCCATCTCCCCAAAGCGTGAAGATCAAGAGCTGTGATATGTAAGCTTCAGCCAACGGACACTCTGCTCTCATCACTCCCCAGGGTCCCCACGAGCTGAGCGGTGCAGCGGTGGTGCGGGGTGGGTGGTCAGATGAAGCTCTCGGTATCAGGCAGGGGCCACCTATCCTCACCGCTCCCGATCCTATGGTCCCGGCCGCATTCGTCTACACCTGGCTGCTCTGTGCTTACAGAATCTGTGATGATGTCACATGGAGGGAAGGAGTCAGGATTCGCATGATCAGCTCCTCAGTGTATGCAGCACTCTGCTGTGCTAGTTGTCATGGTGCTGGATGCGGTGAAGTTTATGTGTGGGGTCAGGAGGGATTTACAGTGTGCATGTAGCAGAGCGGAGTCTGTATGAGGTGTACAAAGTGGACTTGAGCGTGTAGAGGTGTACGGAGTGGAGCCGTGTGTATACGAAGTGTACGGAGTAGAGCCACTTGTGTACGAGATGTACGGAGCGGAGCCTTGTGTACGAGGTGTACGGAGCTGCATGTGAATGAGGTGTAAGGAGCAGAGCCGCGTGTGTACAAGGTGTAAGGAGCAGAGCCACATGTGTATGAGGTGTACGGAGCAGAGACGTGTGTGTGCGAAGTGTATGGAGCGGAGCCGCATATGTACAAGGTGTATAGAGCAGAGCCGCCTTTGTACGAAGTGTATGGAGCGGAGCCGCATGTGTACGAGGTGTACGGAGCGGAATGTATGGACTGGAGCGCCGTGTGTGTGGCGCCCCTGCGACCAGAGTGGCCACAGGTAGGAACTGCAACAAGGCAGATAGGAGACAGTTTGTGCACAAAACACCTTCAACACACACACGCCCACCAAGCACATCACCCAACCTGGAGCCCGGGACTCTAGGCGGGCAAGAGGTGGTAGGGTTTAGAGGGAAGTGGGTGGGAAGTAGGTCAGGTGAGGAGCCAGTACAAAAGGAGAAAATGAGGAGGAAGGAGTTAGTAGGCTAGTGGGTGCCGAGAGGGAAAGACAAGAACAGACAGAGTGACACTTTCCCGGAGGGATAGGGCTCCTTGAAGGCGCAGAATCCACAGAGACACAGATCAATGGAGAGAAAGCCTGTCCATAGCCTGCAGCCCAAGGGAGAGTAAGGACAGAGACGGGACCGGTGCTACTGGGTCCGAGGAGTACGGCAGCGACGACCGACCACAGGCGGGACAGATTCCCCTGGCATATCAAGCAGTCACATGGGTAGGAAAAGGGCCCAGTGATCCCTTGCAAGACATGGACACCCAAGGCCAGGCTGGGACCAGAATGTCAGCTCTGGGTGACTAAAGCAACAAGCAGATACACGAACACACCGACGGGGAGGCACAGATTCCAGGTCTGGTCACCCAACACAAGGGCTGGAGGATCAGCAGCACATAGGACCTGGCTTGCCACCTACACACACACAGGGGGAAGTCATACAAGGGACCGAGCTGCCCCCATACAGCCCACAGGGAAGAGCAGTGTAGAGAAAAGCCGGAAAGGTTACTAAGAGAGTGAAGGGTCTCAGGAAGACAGCCTGGCTGCAGAGGGTTGAGAGTAACCGGAGTGAACTGTACTGTGAACTAAGCTGTAAACTGTGTTGGAACTGTGAAAGAACTTGCAAGTAAACCCGGTGAACCCTGCTTCAGTCTCTGTGTGTGATTCCCTGCAATAGAACTTTTATTACAACCTTTACACCCTGTCAGGAGCAGCCCCGACCCGCAGCGGGCTCATCCACCTTGCTGCAGCATCCATCCATCCTCCTGAAAGAAGTACACTGCAGCGGTGGTCCCCTCACTGACCACAACCCGTGGGTGGCATCACGACAAACTCCCCTGTAAATATACCACTTTTACTTGTGGGGCTCGGGACACGGTCCGGACCAAGGACTGCCGTGATACCCCACCGTGATACCCTGGTCCGGTACCGAGTACCCCTTCCCAGTGGGCCACACGTGTATTAGGTACGGTGCATAGTTGCGTGTGTATAAGGTGTACAGAGCAGAGCCGCATGTGTATGAGGTGCACTGACGGGAGCTGAGTATGTACAAGGTATACAGAGCAGAGTGGCGTGTGTGCGAGAGGTGTATGGAGCGGAGCAGCGTCTGTATGAAGTGTACAGAGCAGAGCGGCAGGTGTTCGGAGCGGAGTAGCATGTGTATGAGGTGTACGGAGCGGAGCCGTGTGTGTATGAGGTTTACAGAGAGACAGAGAGGAGCTGAGTGTGTACGAGGTGTGCAGAGTGGAGCGCCATGTGTATAAGGTGTATAGAGCGGAGCTGTACTGAGACGGCAGAGCGGCAGAGCAGATGCTGAAGAGACCGGAGCAGAGATGTGAGTATTTACTTTTGTTTTTCAATCAGTGAGTACACTATTGGGAAACTATGTAATAGGTAATATAATATAGGAGGACTATGGGGGTGCAATATACTATATGGAGGACTATAGGGGTGCACTATATATATGGAGGACTATGGGGGTGTATTATGCAAGGAAGGTCATGGGAAATGCATTATACTATATGGAGTACTATGGGGGTGCATTATACTATATTTTGGACTATAGGAGTGCATTATACTATATAGAGTTCTATTAGGGTGCAATATACTCTATGGAGGACTATGGAGTTGCTCTATAATATATGGAGGACTATGGGGGTGTATTATAATATAGTGAGGGTTATGGCGGTGCATTATAATATACAGTATGAAGAACTATGGATGATGTATTATAATATATGGAGGACTATATGGAGCCAATTATACTATATGGAAGCCGTTATAATGAACTCTGGACTATATGGAGCCAATTATACGATATGTAAGTTCATTATAATGAACCCAATGTCATCACTAGGGATGGGCGAATCTACTCGCTAGGACTCGTTACTCGGCGAGTAGTAAGGGACTCGCAGGACTCGGTACTCTGCGAGTTTCCCAGTGATTACTCGCATGAGTCCAATGCAAATCAATATCAATCCTAGTTTTGTCAGAAACGCTGACAAAACTAGGATTGCCATTGTTTGCATTAGACTCGGCTACTGTGCCAGTGATAGCAGGGAAACTCGCAAAGTAACTGCTGTTTCTTTGCGAGCCGAGTCCAGCTGTCTGCTCTGTGCAGCTCCAGGGTCCTAGAGCCCGCCTTCTCACAGACATGATGTAGCAGTGCTGAGATTGTTCTCAGTCTGCTCATTCCCTGTGCATAGACATCTATATCTATGCACAGGGGATGTAGCAGAGAGGACATCGCGTTTTGGACTACGACGGACGTAAGAAGATTTTTTTAATTAAAGATGGAGTCCCTAATGGCTTTTTTTTTTATTTCAAATAAAAAATTTTCTCTGTGTTGTGTTTTTTTAACCTTTTACTGGAGATTCTTAGTGGCTGGGTCAAACGTGGCCTGACATTAAGAATCTCGGGCTTAATACCAGCTTGTATAACAAAGCTGGTATTAACCCCTTTATTACCCAGCGTGCCACCGCCACCAGGGCCGCTGGAAGAGCGGGGTTCAGCGCCAGAGGATGGCGCTTCAATGAACGCGCCATGTTCTGGGGCGGCTGCGGGCTGCAATTTGCAGCGGGGGGTGCCCAGAAAGCTTGGGCATCCCTGCGCTGCGGATTCCAGCCCCCAGCTGCTTAGCTGTACCTGGCTAGACATAGAAATTGCGCGGAGCCCCACGCATTTTTTTTTTTATTATTTCATGAATTTCAGAGTCAGAGTCAGAGTCTCAGAGTCAGAATCTCAGAATTTCATGAAATAATTTAAAAAAAATGCGTGGGGCTCCGCGCAATTTCTATGTCTAGCCAGGTACAGCTAAGCAGCTGGGGGCTGGAATCCGCAGCGCAGGGATGCCCAAGCTTTCTGGGCACCCCCCGCTGCAAATTGCAGCCCGCAGCCGCCCCAGAAGATGGCGCGTTCATTGAAGCGCCATCCTCTGGCGCTGAACCCCGCTCTTCCAGCGGCCCTGGTGGCGGTGGCACGCTGGGTAATAAAGAGGTTAGGGCCAGCTTTGTATTATCAGCTGGCCCTAAGCCCGAAATTTATGGCGGTCACGCCAATATTAGACATGACCGCCATGAATTTCTATTAAATTGTTTTAAAAAAAACACAACACAAAGAAAATTTTTTATTAGAAATAAAAAAAAAAGCCATTAGGGACTCCATCTTTAATTAAAAAAATCCTCTTCCGTCTGACGCAGTCCAAAACGCGATGTCCTCTCTGCTACATCCCCTGTGCATAGATATAGATGTCTATGCACAGGGAATGAGCAGACTGAGAACAATCTCAGCTCTGCTACATCATCTCTGTGCACAGACATTCATGTCTGTACACAGGGAATGAGCAGACTGAGAACAATCTCAGCTCTGCTACATCAGGCAGCAGGCGGGCTCTAGGACCCTGGAGCTGTGGCAGCCAGCACACAGAGCAGACAGGACTCTTATCTGTGCGAGTTTCCCAGCGATTACTTACAAAGTAAACGAGTCCAATGCAAATAAATGACAAAACTAGGATTGCTTCAGGCTGAAGCTTCCGAGACACATCTGCGATTTGTAAATCTCACACTACTCGCTATTACTCGCTTCCCCATTCATTAACATTGGACTCGCTAGACTCGCAACGAGTAGCGAGTCCTGTGCTCGGACTCGCTAGAGTCAAGCGATTCCGAGTAATTTAGGATTCGCCCATCACTAGTCATCACTTTACTTTACTTTCACCTTGTGTAACCCTTGTTCATTCAAGGTCAGTTGCAGAAGCACATAAAGACAGGTGTATTTTTTTTTTTAACCAAAAAGTTAACTTTATGTTCACTACATTTTTTTTTTGTATTCTAAGGAACATTTCCTCTTACAGTAATTGATGGTCTGTGGGGATATGATAATACTTGGAGGGGTATGAGGGAGCCTTTATGCAGGGCTATTTGAGGGCTGTGTTGGGGCCATTATACAATGTGAAGAGGTTTAAAGGGAACCAACCACCCCAAATGACCCCCCCGGACTGTTAATATGTGTCCCTACACCCAGCACACACATTTGGGGCTATCGTTTTTGCTAAAAAATCTGTTTAGTAGAAGCTAAGATACATGTTTATAAAGGTTAATAAATTGAGACGGATGGGTGTTACCTAGCTTTGTCCTCCGTGCAGTGTTCGTGCTTGTGATCCTCCTCTCCCCCTCCCCTCTCACTTTCTAAGAGCCTGGCCGTGTCATGAAAGGGGCGTGGCTCGCCGCGATTTAGCCACGCCCCTTTCATGACGCGGCCAGGCTCTTAGAAATTGAGAGGGGAGGGGGAGAGGAGGATCACAGGCACGAACACTGCACGTGGACAAAGCTAGGTAACACCTATCCGTCGGAATTTATTAACCTTTATAAACATATATCTTAGCTTCTACTAAACAGTTTTTTTAGCAAAAACGATTGCCCCAAATGTGTGTGCTGGGTGTAGGGACACATATTAACAGTCCGGGGGGGTCATTTGGGGTGGTTGGTTCCCTTTAAGGACCATTATACTGTATGTAGATCCATTATATTGTATGGAGGGCTGTGTGGGAGTCACAGTTGGAGATCATACTGTGTCAGGGTAGTTGAGGGGCTTACAGTAGGGTCATCATACTGTGCGTGTGGATGAATCACTGAGGGGATCATACAGTGTTTGTGGCGAACTTCTGTTGGCATAATACCGTATATACTCGTGTATAAGCCGACCCGTGTATAAGCCGACCCCCTACTTTTGCCCCCAAAACCTGGGAAAACCTATTGACTCGTGTATAAGCCGAGGGTGGACCCCAGCACAGGTATACAGCCCCCAGCAGTGTGGTATACAGCAGCCCAGAGGTATATACAGCCCCAGTGGTAGTATACAGCAGCCCCAGTGGTAGTATACAGCAGCCCCAGAGGTAGTATACAGCAGCCCCAGAGGTAGTATACAGCAGCCCCAGAGGTATACAGCAGCCCCAGAGGTATACAGCAGCCCCAGTGGTAGTATACAGCAGCCCCAGAGGTAGTATACAGCAGCCCCAGAGGTAGTATACAGCAGCTCCAGAGGTATATACAGCCCCAGAGGTAGTATACAGCAGCCCCAGTGGTGTATACAGCAGTCCCAGAGGTAGTATACAGCAGCCCCAGAGGTGTATACAGCCCCCCATCAGTATACAGGGCCCCCCCTTGCAGCACAAACCTGTAAAGGAAGAGATTAGTATACTTATCACTGTCCCGCTGCCGCTGTCCCGCCGCCATCATCGCGCTCCTCCGTCTTCATCCAGCGTCTTCCGGCTTCCTCTGGCGCGCAGACAATGACGTCATTGCCTGCGCCGACTGGAGGAAGCCGGAAGAAGACGGATGAAGACGGAGGAGCGCGATGACGGCGGCGGGACAGCGGCAGCGGGACAGTGATAAGTATACTAATCTCTTCCTTTACAGGTTTGTGCTGCAAGGGGAGGCCTGTATACTGATGGGGGCGGGCCTGTATACTGTATACACTGTATACAGGCTATACAGTATACAGTGACTCGCGTATAAGCCGAGGGGGGGACTTTTCAGCCCAATTTTTGGGCTGAAAAACTCGGCTTATACGCGAGTATATACGGTACTTTATGGTGGCAATGAAAGAGGAATCTAGGGCTTCAATAGGTGAAGAATTACTTTGTAAGGGCAGCAAAGTTGTGAAACATGTATGTATCTATGTGATCCAGCCAAATATTTTTATGGGGGAGCCCAATTAGAACTTCTACTGTGGGGTCCCATGATTTCTATATGCGCCCCTGGTGCAGGATGCATTGTCCCTTTCATATACGCCTCTGCTGCAGGACTGATTGGCCATAACTTACACACCATATCCAGTGCCACCCCTCATTGATTACAGGCATCCAGCCATATTTCTCCAGTGGCACTATTTCCCCTTCCTGCTCCCACATCCTTTGCTCAACCCAATTGGAAGGCCCGGCTGTTAGCTCTGGACAGCCCCGTGTACGGTGCCTGTGATTGGATAAGCATTTCGGGAGAAGGAGGCGTGGTCTATTGGGGAAGACGCGACGTTTTCCCAGCTTAGTTCAGTGGCGGCTTGTTGATACTCGGACTGAAGGTGGTTGTATGTGGTGTGTGGATGGTGCTGCATGGTGACATGTCTGACTAGTTAGTGCCAGGCAGTTGCCACATTGGAGCCACCCACAGTTTTGTAGGCATGTGTCATAAGATAATAGGTTGGCCATCAGTGCTGCCTCCTGTGCTATAAGGATGCAGGACTGTGTCTGCCTACAGGACCACCACTGCCGCCATCACTGTGTGTCTGTATGCTTGTGCCAGGCTGACATTGCCATTAATGATCCTTGTTCTGGATTCCTCTGTGTGGTTCTTGTAAGTGTGTGTGATGGCGCTGACATCCTTGTGTCTGGCGGGGTGGGGGGGCGCCGTTTTGCAGTTCGCCTCAGGCAGCTGAGAGGCTAGGTTTACCCTTCCAATATCACTTAAATTTTTAACAACCATCCTAATGCATCCTTATTCATATATGTTTGAGCAATGGGTTTGGCTTAAAATGGGTGTGGTTTTTATATTAAAATGGGTGTGGCTTTAAAAATGGGTGAGGTTTAAAATGGCGTGGTTTCTCTACACACAAAAACAGAACCTTTTGTTAAAAATGTGAATCCCACCCCTGGACATACCCCTTAAATACTGCTCTCAATGTTTACAGCAGAAAAGTAGCATTGCAACTCCACTGGAACCAGATCAAAAAATGTGTGACTATGAATCCAAATTATGTAATGCTCTACTTATAGCAGCTGGGTCTGTGGCTTTAGTTAAAAAAAAGTAGTAGTCACTGTGCATCAGGTATTGTGAGCTTAATCTGTCCAGAGCCTGTAACTGAGTTGCCGAGCACTAACAACCACCTGTATTCCCGCAGTGTACAACAATAATTGTCAGTTTCATGTACAACCAAGCTCTGGTAATCCACTGCACCAGGCAGGTGTGAGTACTCTGAAAAAGTGTTTGCGGAGGTACTCTTCTAAAAGGGTCAGTGGAGGTAATTGACACTCAACATGTGAGCAATCCAATAATCTGCTGTACATTCTCTCCCTGTGTACAGGCCGTTGACTAATCTTCACTATTTAGTGTGCAAAAAAATAAGGAGAACAATATTATAAAATCACATGTAGGGTATGTGCACATCAGTCGTTTTGTGGGCTGCTTTTGGACGTTTTCCGTCGGCGTTTTCCGCTCAGTTTTATGTTAATTTATGTTAATCCTATCCTCCGGTTGGATTAACATGCTAGTCAATGGATTTTAGAAAACTCTGTCTTCACTAGAACGGTTTTCTTCTGGTCGTTTTCAGTCAAAACTGAGTTTTCTCAGTCAAAACTGAGTTTTTCCACCGGTTTTCCAAAAATAGAGCAAGTGACTTCTTTCCACCGTTTTTCCAGCGGTTTCAGCTGATCAAGTGCACAAAAAACTCAGTTTTCAAAACCGCCGAGAAAAACGCTGTAAAACCGGGCGGAAAACGAGCAAAAAACGAGCAAAAAACGAGGGACACTGCTGAGCACAGAAAACTCAGTTTCTGCCAGTGTCCACCGGTTCCCGGTCGGTCTGCAGAAATGCAGAACCGACTGATGTGCACATACCCTTATATGTGTGATTTTTCTTGAAGAAGGGGTTTTTTGGTTACCTTGAAACGCGTAGAAAATAAAATCTCATAATTATTAATTTTTTGGTCAAGAAAAATGTTCTTTCTATGCCAACAGGAGCGCTTTTATGGTTTTACTCCTCCATTAGAAGGAGAGTTGTGCCTTTGCTCTCCAGGTGCTGGGATGGTGCAGTTGAACTTCACACACACACACACAACACTTAGGGACTCCGGGACGATGGGTGGACCCAAGTGTAGCCGGGAAGTGAAAAAGTGAAGTGCAGGAGAAGTAGAGTAGAGGAGAAGGAAGGAAGAGGAGAAGGAGTTAGAGTGTAGCAGAAGTGAGGAGGAGGTGTTAACTCCCGTGGGCTGGAGCACGGTCACACTCGCCCCGGGAGGAACAACTGTCGAGTGTGGAGGAAAGACAGAGTCCTTGGGGTACGGAACAAGATGTAGATCCCCATATGCCCATATCTGGTGAGAGAACAGAGGGGCTGGTGGATGACACAGGGAACCAGCCCTGTTATATTAAACAAAAACCGAGGTGCACCACTAGAAATCAGTTATCCCAATAAGGGTTGGGGGTGGTGCTTTGTCAATTTTATATTAAACAAAAACTGAGGTGCACCACTAGAAATCAGTTATCCCAATAAGGGTTGGGGGTGGTGCTTTGTCAATATTATATTAAACAAAAACTGAGGTGCACCACTAGAAATCAGTTGAAACAGGAGACCCTGAGTTCCTAAGGGGAGCTGCAGCCAAACACTCGACACAACTTGGAGAAGGCGGCCGAACTAGGGAGCAGTATCAGGAAGTGGTACAACTGAGCACTTGTGGCTGTTGGTACCTGAGCTCTGTGTGCGCAGGTGCTGAGAGTAGCGGAGAGAATACCTTATAACGCTGAGAGACCACCAGAAAAAGAAACACCCAATAAGAGAGAGAAAGGAACACCTAAAGAGACTCGACTGCACTGTCCCGATTCTGGAGACAATGCTGAACTGGAGGCTAGCAAGGGGAAGCACCCGGCGGCCATGCTGAAACAACTAAGTAAAGGTTATGGAACTCCAGCTGTGGTGTGTGAGACTTTCTTTAGCGGCGACCACCGGCTGCAGGGGCTGCATGAAACACCAGGGTGCTGATGACCTAACGAACTTCTGCCAGAGTATGAACTGAACCCCCCTTCCAGCTGCCCTGGTGACTGCGCTCCATGTGTGGGGAGTGGAACCATCCAAGCTGCCGGTCCTCGTCCCAGAGGTTCTGAAGCAGTAGCGGCTGCCCATGGCCATGTACCACAGGTTGCGTCATGAATACCCCTTTCCCATGTCTTCCCCGTCAATCTCTGTTTATTAGATGACACCGCCAGGGTCACGGAGCCGGGTGGCCACCTTGATATTCCCCCAAGAAGGAACCGTAAGAACTGGCCCTGTAACGAGTTAAATTAAAATTGTATGCTCTTTGGTTAATCTCTGTCAATATTAAGTGTGAGGGTCAACCAGGTAAAGAGGCTGCTTAGGGGCATTTTTAAAAATTGGGTACTCTTTGGTGGATCTAAGGCAATCTGACCTGTGAGGGTTAAATGGGTAAAGAGACTGTTTAGGGACTTTTTAAAAAATTAGGTGCTCTGTGGTGGATATTGCACAATCTTGGATGAGTGGGTCACATTTGAAACAGGATCTGTAGGGGCTTTTTGTAGAAATCGGTGCTTGGTAGGGTATATATATATATGAGTGAACTGAGTGATGGATCCACTCCATGTAGTTATGGTTGATTTGATTTTTCTTGCACCTAGACCACTCTTAATCATGGCCCTATTGCCGACAACCAAATAACAAAATAGCTGTAGATAAAAAAGCGCAATAAGGTCTTACCCCAGTAAACAGCCAAGATGTGTTCAGAGCTGCTCGCTAATGTTGTAAGGTTGTGTGATCCACAACCGGTTGTAAAAGCCTAAACAGCTGCTGCACAATCCACGTAAGACGAGTATGCATTAACCAGATAAAAATTGCGGAAAAAACACGTTTTAAAATGTTTCCACATGTCTTCACCAGGAAAGGATTGGTGGATTTCTTGATGAAAAACTGGGTAAACACTTTGAAGCTCGTTGAATAAACCACCTTTAGTTTATAAGACATCAATTTTGACTTTTGTCTTTGCACAACAGTGCAGTTTTTATTCACAACTTTAATCTGTTTCCTGCATATTCCATTATTCATAGCTACAATAAAAAGGGAAATGGAGCGCACATAGAGTAATTTCCTTTTGTACAAATAACCTCAGTGCCCCCCTTTAGTGGAAGGACTCACCTGATTTGGTTGTGCAAGTCACAACCAACTAACTCTGCTCTCTCTTATGGTCGCAGCAGGTGCCCAGCAAGAGTAAGGATCCAAAGGGTTAACAGAAAGTGCTGGGTTTCATAGATCCACCGCGCTGACCTCCAGTGAAGACAAACAGAGTGATAGATAAAATTCTGTTTAATGGGTAATTTGCCTACCGGTTTCGTGATTTCAGTTATCACTTCATCAGGGCATGATGAAGTGATAACTGAAATCACGAAACCGGTAGGCAAATTACCCATTAAACAGAGTTTTATACATCACTCTGTTTGTCTTCACTGGAGGTCAGCGCGGTGGATCTATTATTCATAGCTGTCATATTCAGACCTGGCTGCCTGCTTTGAAAAATTATTTTTTTTCAAAATAAACGCTTTGGGTACTCAATGTACAGCATCTGGAAGGTTCACAAAGGCAAAGGGGATGGGACTGTCAGTAGCAAGGATATTTGCCTTGCCGCCAGCACGATGCTATATCCAATAACTAGGTTTTTATCCCAAACTGATATAGTTTACACCACAGAATCATAATATTCAGCTCTGAGGAGGGTACTTGCAATACAGGGTCTATAGGGGACTTCTTTTTAAAATGGTTGGTCTTTGGGGGGATTCTTCTATTTTTGGCTGGAAGCGTCAAATGTTACAAAATGCCTATGTATTTTTGGATTTAATGTAGTGTCAGCTGCGCCTGAGTCTGAAACCGTTTTGACACACGTCCTAACATCCCTGAGGAGCACATTTCTCTGTCTGTGTTGCCTCCTCCAAAAACTTTACTTCCTCCCCCTCCTCCTCATCGAGTCACTATAACACTGGCATGACCTATCTTATCACAGCAAGGGGGAACCAACAGGATCCTGTTTGAAGACTCTTGTGTTATGGGTTTAAATCACCCACCACACTAGAGCTTTGGAGGGAGTAAATCTGGGCCTTTATAAAAGTTTTTTTGAGAGGTGTAATCTTACATTTGTTGCTGTGATAGTTAATTATGACAAGACGTTCTTTAGTGGCCTTTTTAAAAGTGTTTTAGTGTTTCTTGGGAAAACAGGCATTGGAAGGGGCTTTAATTAACATTCTTGCTGTATGGGCAAAGTCTGAAATCCATTTCTGTGGCATGACTTTAAAAATTATTAGTTTCCTCATTTACTTACTATGTAACCAGGATGATGATATATTCATGATATGGTGACAGAACCCCTTTAAGTAATTTTGCTATCCACATTTGTTTGTAGGATTATTCTCCTGCTCTTACTCTCATTTTGCTTCCATTTTCAGCCCCATTGCCTTTACTACAACCATTTTACATCCATTTTTCAGCACTGACATTTGGGTCCCCATTGACTTTTATGAGGTTTATTGCCTGGGGTCAAGTTTGAGTCAAGTCCGGTTTCAGAGCCAAACCTTTTTTTAATCTGGCCGAACCTGTTGAACTCAAGCGTCTGTGGTGCCTCTGAGGTCCAGTCGCTACAGAAGTACTGCTTCTCAGCCAGAGATGTGGTACCCCACTCTTGGGTAAGGAGGGGGCACTTCCCGATACCCACATGCCTGCACCCAACAACACACCACTCCAGGCCAGGGAATTTGTATGGACCCTATTGAAGAAGGGCCCCATCTCAGGCTGGAGGGGAAACTAGGTAGAAGGGTTGGATGGAGAACACTGCAAACCGCATTTCCCTGTGCACTCAGGAATAGCGCATATGCAGTCCTTCTGTGTCAGGTGGCCAACTCCTCTGGGAGACCGGTAACCATAGTGATGTATAGGCAGCCTGAATACAGCATTACACCATTTTAATGCTATACGCTTAGGTGGCAGAATTCTACATTTTAAATGGATTCATCAGCCAACAGGCTGACGCTAGTCTGACCCTAGCCTTAGTCAGTTAGTGAGTAGTCAGTCAGAGAGACGTCCTGGGGACTGGAGCGGAGAGGAGCTTGTCCCAGGACAAGGAAAGTGAGAGGAGAGACGCAGGAGCCAGTGAAGGGCTCCAAAGAGAGACAAGGGGTCCTAGGGGCATGGGAAGTGAGGGATCCACCCGTGGCACACAAATCCATGCTGGTCATAGTCTGGTGGAGGGACCAGGTCCCAGGGGGAACCAGCCCCAGACTAGTGGAGAGACTGTAAGACTCAACTAGCAAACCGGAAGCTGTGGTATCTGTAAGTGCCACAGCCACATCTGCACACATTTGCTAAAAAGGCAGCTTCATAGGGTCAAGGGAACTAGGAAGACGTCACCTGACAGGACCCGAGGCTGCTGGCTTGGGACACTATTTGTGAGTTGCAGGGCAGGAGGACGAAAGCCAGTGCAGTGAGACAACCCGGAAAAGTACACCAGAAGGGGGTTCTGGTAAAGTGCACCTAAGTTACCCGAGAGTTGGCTCCATCTCTGACCTGGAGGACACAGCACTCGACTGGCTGTTGTAACCTGCAGACTGTGAGTAAAGTGTGAAGACTGCATCCTGCTGTGTTCTCAAATTATTTACTGTGTCACCTGCCCTGTACTACAACAGGTACCATCATCAGAATAGACTTGACAACTGCCCTGGGGCCTTGCTCTACCCGTGGAGAGCTGTAACATCTCTGCTGCGTCACCAACCACCCCAGTTGATCTGAACCGCAGCGTCGGCCATCTTATTGCCGAATACCACGGGTGGTGTCATGAATAAATCTGTCACACCCTACGGACGGATCTATCGAGGGGACCCACTGGACCGCAAATATGGCGGCTGCTGATACCAGATAGGGAGAGCCAGACCAGGAAATCAGATTCAAAAAGCTTTATTGCAAGGTACAGCAATATATATGAAAGGCACCCCTAAGGAAGGCCACGGAACCACAACATCGGGGTACCTCCCAGGAGCCCAAGGATGGATTGACCCCCTAACAGGGATTTCCCCTTGAACAGCTGTGAAGGGACCGATGAGGCGGACACCCGTGTTGAACCGACCCTAGGGGTAAGACAGGGAACAGGCTTAATAGGGGAGAACTCAGCGGGTAGAAGCCGACCGGTGACAGCAGGTAACAGCACAGGAGCCAGGGCACGAAGTACAGAAGAACTGCCAAACCCGACCTAGGACAAAAGGAACACAGGTTAAGTACAGCGAACCAGACTGCAGAGCCCTAACTGAGAGAGACCTGGGGCTGCAACTTCAGTAAGATAGAAGTTGCCCTGGCAAAGTCCTGGAGTGTCTGAGACCTCTTTATCCCCAAAGCCTGTTGGTGATAGGCCGGGAGGAAGGGGCGGGAGTAAGGGTGAGCTGTCTCATAAATGCCTGTAAGCACGCGGGCCCGCCCCCTATGTGTGCCCTGGGAAAGGAGATGAAAGAGGAAGTGCAGCAGGCCCGAGAGCGTGGACCCAGGCGGCATGTCTGCGGGGACGGGACCTGGACCTCAGGGAGCAATGGTGGATGACAGGAGCACGGGCCCCTGCCCCTGGACAGGACGTGAGGAGGTAAGGGAGAGCAGAGGAGAGGAGGCAGGCTGCAGGGCAAGTGCACCGGGCCGTGAGGTTGTGACAAAATTCCCCATATAAAATTGCCCCATTTTTATGAAACGGCCAGGGCCACGAAACCGGGTCACGCCACCATGACACATCCCCAGAAAGAACTGTTCGCCCCGGTTTCAGGTACCCCATTGCCCTGGTGTCTGGGCGTGTCACATCCACGTGTCCGCTCATCATTAGTGATAAGGTTTTCATTTTTTTCTACTCAGGAAGGTGGGTGTTTATATTACCCATACATTTTATTGTATTGGAAAGTATACATACTTGTTAAAATAAATAATAAAAATTGCACAAAAAAAAAACTTATTTTTTGAAATTGTAGTGGTTCTTTGATTGTTTTAGCCTTAACTTCATTTATAACTTAATACCATGCTCAGGTCTACATTTTTCAACAATACATAAAGGCCGCAACAGTACAATGAAAGTCTTTTTTTTCCATTTATTAGTTGCTGAATACCTATATAAGTTGTTACTTTGGAAATATATGATATTCGATTATCACAACACTGTCAGGAAGGCTTAACAGTGTTTAACAAGGCATTGGAAAGTCTGTAACATCTCCTCGTTAACATTGGCTCTTTACGAGCTGTGAATGCAAGTGTCCTGACAGAAGAGCCGCTGTTATTGTTTCACTCCTCACTAAGTGAAAGTGATGCTACTTAGAAAAAGGCTTCGAAAAAATTATTAAGGGTTTTAGGCATCTTCCTTTAACCTGTCAGACTGGAGCAGAGTTTGTATTGTGTGGGGAAGAGGGGGCAAGTGGTGTCACTCTGCAGACACCAGGTGGCCTTGTGAAATGAAGGGGCAGATCATTGCATGACAAGTTTGGACTATAAGGCAAGTTGATTAGCTGAGAGCTGAAAGCATACAGCTTCTCTGCTGATAGTGTAAGCCGATTGAAAACTGTTTACATGAGAGCCCAAGGGAGCCAAAAAATGAGTTGGTCTGATTAACCCATCCACTATCGCAGGGGACAATGTTTTATTAAAATGCCATACACCTTCAAGGTTGCCCATGCATCATCTTTGGGCTTTTTCCCATTTAAACGAGAATAGTAAATTATATGTAGATCTGCTATGTTTTAATAACAGTGGCTTATAATTTGTTCAGCAATATTTAATATAGTTATATTCATATAGGGATGTTTTCGAAATTAAAATCACTATGACAATCTATTACCCTAATAAACCCTATAGCTAAAAATTCATTTCATGAACTGCTTTCCCATATGACAGTTTAGGGCAGATGCTAAAACAACCACATACTGATGTTAACTTTATTACTTCCAATACAATTATATTCTAAGTATCACTACTACAGTGACAGCTGCTCCCCCCTACAGTACCCCTGCATTCGAAAAAGCCGTAGGACCTCATAACAATTCTTACTTTTCCTGAACTGATCTCTGAAGTATTAGCTTAGAAATAGGCGAAATATATGTTGTTTGACTATATTTTTGAAACAGGATTTTTTTCACTTATAGGTGTACAACCTGAGCTAAGTTCAATATCACCTAGTTCCCCTACTGCATTTGGAGATCTCCATGTTCAGTTCAGACAACATACACTGTGTGCAGAATTATTAGGCAATTTGTTTTTTAGAGGATTTTTTTATTATTGATCAACAACTACCGTATATACTCGTGTATAAGCCGACCCGTGTATAAGCCGACCCCCCTACTTTTGCCCCCAAAACCTGGGAAAACCTATTGACTCGTGTATAAGCCGAGGGTGGACCCCAGCACAGGTATACAGCCCCCAGCAGTGGGGTATACAGGCCCCCCCAGTGGTAGTATACAGCAGCCTCCCCAGTGGTATGCAGGCCCCAGCAGTATATACAGCAGCCCCAGTGGTATACAGCAGCCCTTAGGTAGTACACAGCAGCCCCAGAGGTATACACAGCAGCCCCAGGGGTATACACAGCAGCCCCAGGGGTATACACATCAGCCCCAGGGGTAGTACACAGCAGCCCCAGGGGTAGTACACTGGCGCCCCTCACTGTTTGGCACCCCACCTCACAGGATGTCCCCCCCCGCATTCAGCGCTGCGCATATACATTACCAGGCTATCAGCTGTCACCCTCCGGTGGCGATTCGCGGCTCCCGGCTCCGGCTTCCATCTTCATCTCTGTCTTCCTGCTTTGTGGCTGGGGCTCATCGCGATGACGTCATCGCGACGCCGGCCGGTCATGTGACATGCAGGAAGACAGAGATGAAGATGGAAGCCGGAGCCGGGAGCCGCGAATCGCCACCGGAGGGTGACAGCTGATAGCCTGGTAATTTATATGCGCAGCGCTGCATGCAGGGGGGGCCATCTTGTGAGGTGGGGGTGCCAAACAGTGAGGGGGTCCCGTATGACTCGCGTATAAGCCGAGGGGGGACTTTTCAGCCCAATTTTTGGGCTGAAAAACTCGGCTTATACGCGAGTAAAAGCGGTATGTTCTCAATCAACCCAAAAGACTCATAAATATCAAACCTTAATATTATTGGAAGTTGGAGTGGTTTTTATTATAGATTTAGCTATCTTACGAGGATGTCTGTTTGTGCAGGTAACTATTACTGTGCAGAATTATTAGGCAACTTAATATAAACCAAATATATTCCCATCTCACTTGTTTATTTTCACCAGGTAAACCAATATAACTGCACAAAATTTAGAAAAAAGCATTTCTGACATGCAAAAACAAAACCCAAAAAAATGAGTGACCAATATAGCCACTTTTCTTTATGATGACACTCAGCAGCCTTCCATCCATAGATTCTGTCAGCTGCTTGTTCTGTTTACAATCAACATTGTGTGCCGCAGCCACCACAGCCTCCCAGACACTGTTCCTAGAGGTGTACTGTTTTCTTTCCCTGTAGATCTCACATTTTAGGAGGGACCACAGGTTCTCTTTAGGGTTCAGATCAGGTGAACAAGGGGGCCATGTCATTATTTTTTCTTCCTTTAGACCTTTACTGGCCAGCCACACTGTGGAGTAGTTGGATGCATGTGATGGAGCATTGTCCTGCATGAAGATCATGTTTTTCTTGAACATACCGACTTCTTCCTGTACCACTGCTTGAAGAAGTTGTCTTCCAGAAACTGGCAGTAGGTCTGGGAGTTGAGCTTCACTCCATCGTCAACCCGAAAAGGTCCCACAAGTTCATCTTTGATGATACCAGCCCATACCAGTACCCCACCTCCACCTTGCTGGCGTCTGAGTCAGAGTGGAGCTCTCTACCCTTTACTGATCCAGCCTCTGGCCCATCAAGAGTCACTTTTATTTTATCAGTCCATAAAACCTTTGAAAAATCAGTCTTAAGATATTTCTTGGTCCAGTCTTGACGTTTTATCTTATGTTTCTTGTTCACAGGTGGTCATTTTTCAGCCTTCCTTACCTTGGCCATGTCCCTGAGTATTAATCTAAAAAAGTTTGAGAATGCGCAATAGGGTCTTATCTTTTTATGATCAGTCAGAAGATGGTCTAAATCAGAATTGGTCACCTGATAAGGTTGTGTCACACACAACCAGCTTGATCGCTCAGAGATGCAGCTGCTGCAGAGACAGTACTTCCACAGGTTAGTGCGGTAAACAATCAATCATCCGGACAAAGTACCTCAGGTCCGCGCTGCTGCAGGATAGATGTAAATGACACCAAAGACACCGGGATGCCTGGTTGAAAGTGATGGATAGCTTTATTTTCCGATGCGTTTCGGAGCTGCTTGCCGGGCTCCTTGCCGGGTGTTCCCTGAGGAAGGAGCCCGGCAAGCATCTCCGAAACATGTCGGAAAACAAAGCTATACATCACTTTCAACCAGGCATCCCGGTGTCTTTTGTGTCATTTACATCTATCCTGCAGCAGCGCGGACCTGAGGTACTTTGTCCGGACGATTGATGTCCCTGAGTAAAGCACACCTTGTGCTTTTTGACACTCCAGTAATGTTGCAGCTCTGAAATATGGCAAAACAGGTAGCAAATGGCATCTTGGCAGCTTCACGCTTGATTTTCCTCAATTCATGGGCAGTTACTTTGCGCCTTTTTTGCCCAACACACTTCTTGCGACCCTGTTGGCTATTTGCCATGAAATGCTTGATTGTTCGGTGATCACGCTTCAAAAGTTCAGCAATTTCAAGACTGCTGCATCCCTCTGCAAGACATCTCACAATTTTGGACTTTTCAGAGCCAATTAAATCTCTCTTCTGACCCATTTTGCCTAAGGAAAGGCATTTGCCTAATAATTAAGCACACCTTATATAGGGTGTTAATGTCATTCCACCATACCCCTCCGCATTACAGAGATGCACATCACCTCATTTACTTAATTGGTAGTTGGCTCTCAAGCCTATACAGCTTGGAGTAGGACAACATGTATAAAAAGTATCATGTGATCAAAATACTCATTTGCCTAATAATTAAGCACACCTTATATAGGGTGTTGATGTCATTAGACCACACCCCTCCTCATTACAGAGATGCAAAACACCTGATTTACTTAATTGGTAGTTGGCTCTCAAGCCTATACAGCTTGGAGTAGGACAACATGTATAAAAAGTATCATGTGATCATAATACTCATTTGCCTACTCAATCTGCACACAGTGTATATTTCTCAAACTGCTCCATTTTTTAGGAATCTATATTACTTATCAAACACAAATTGCAGAATTTTGTCCTGTATTCCTCTGTTTATTTTCATTCTGTATACAATATCCACAGAAACTTAGTTTCATTGAAGATATGTAATGTTATGTTGCTCCGTTCTTCTTGAGGGAAAAATGTGGGTGTCCCTTGAAACCAGAGGTGTAACTACAACAGGTGCAGGGGTTGTGATCGCACCTGGGTCCTGGAGCCAAGGGGGCCCCAAAAGTCCCTTTGGCCTATAGTAAAAGACTATTGCTGTTAAAGATTTGTAAAAATTGGTGCCCCGTTGGAGCTTTCGCATCGGGGCCTTTGAGCTTCAAGTTACACCACTGCTTGAAACATTGCATTATATGGTCTTGGTGTAGCAGCACCTAATTGAATCTAAACTTCACTTAACTTTGGATGTGGAATGAGAATAAGTGGAGAAGTAAAGTCCTATAATTTGACTAATGAAAGTGTTAGCTTATTTGTGCCCTAGTCTGGTTCAGTAAAACGTTTGACTGAGTCACTCAAGAATTCATGGGCAACTCTGTGCGTAGGGTTGTGTTTGGCAAATTGTTCTGTTCCTGATAGTAACTTTGATATTTACAGAATGGAGATTTTGAACAGCTGGAAGATTGAACCCTTTTTGGTTTTCTCTGGGGTCAGACAAGGCTGTCTTCTTTCAATCTTTTATTTGTATTATAGAGCTTCTTGGCAGCATGGAGAAATCTAAATGATTACCAGACTAAGACCAGATCCAAATGAGTTCAACTGTTTTCGATACATGGTTCCATGACTGTGTACTATGCTGACCAGCAACCACACTCATTCAGACCTTACTTTCCTTCTTGCTGTTCAACACCCAAACAGACTTCATCAAAATCCTTTGTGTCTGGTTTGGGAAGGAAGCTGAGGCCCTAGGACCTAGTCTTAGTAGGAACCCTTGTCCAGGGTTTACCAAAAGCTCAGTCTCTGGCACTTCAAACAGCTCAATATGGAGGGCAAAGGACTAGTCCTGCACAACAAAGTTCTGTCTGTTCTATACACTGCACAGGCTTGGTCTCTTCTTGCCACAATTTGTAGGGACATCACCAGGACTGTTTCACTATATTATATGTTCCAAAATGGATAATGTGAACACACCATAAAGAAGCAAAGCAAAAGTGGAAAGGACATCATAGAAATTTCCACCCTGCTATGAACCCCTGTTGCGTGTGATTGTGTTTGTCGGACTCTGCATGTAAAGATTCTCTGAGGGTGGGCAGAGGTGTGTAAAGTCAATGGAGGAAAATGTGTCAGGGAACAGTATGGGAAAAAAACTTTGAATGGGGAACAGTATAGAGACTGGATAGTGTATGGAGGTCAGTGTAGAGAGGAAGCAGTATAGCGGACAGTTTGCAAAGGGGAAAGGGTGAGACGAGGGCACAGAGGACAGTGTAATGAAGGGGCCAGCATGGAAAAGAGACGACTGTGTAAAGGCCACGTACCTGAAGAGGGATAGTGTGGGTTTCATAATTTGTGCAAGGAGCACAGTAGGGGGCAAGTATTCAGGGACACAGCGCAGTGCAGATAGTTTTTTTTAAAGGAGAGCAATATAATGACACTTATTTTTTAGGTACAATATTGAGATCTGCTGTAGAAGACCGAAGAAGATGGACATCTGCACAGACAACTGTGGATGTAAAAAGTCATCATGGTGTCTGGGCAAGACGGGGTAGAAAGAAAGAGAATTAATTCAATCATAGTACATGTTAGTTATAAGCTGACATTTACCATTCTTAAGTACATACCAGTGCTTATGGGCTCATGCTATACAATTGTATATGGGCCTGACCTGACAGTACAATTGACTGCTGTACCAAGCTTGGTTCTGTAATCGTCTATTGATGGTGTTTCTGGAGGTGCATTTCTTATTAGTAATGGTTTTGATTATACATTCATGTACTGTTGGTTGTTCTTAATCAGTTTATTTTTATAAAATTTTACAGGCAGTAAAGAGGGAGGGGACATAAATATGGGGATATATATAAAAAACAAACAACAAAAAGAATACTGTTGGTTGTTCTGATGCATTCCTGTACTGATGATGGCTTTGATGCTGTATTCCTATACTGAGGGTGGTTCTGGGTATGAATTTCTGTAGTGTTGATGATTTTGGTGATGTATTTGTGTACTCTTGGTGGTTCTAGTGATATATTCCCAAGCTGATGTTGGGTCTGGTGGTTTATTACTGTACTTATGGAAGTTCTGGTGATCTATTAATGTACTAATGGTAGTTCTGATGCTGTATTTCTGGACATTAAATAAGTGCAAGCACTATGGAGTTTTTGTTTCTTAAAATCATTACCTTTATTAAACATACAAAAGTACAGACAATAGACCGTTTTTTACAATGAGTTTTGGGGAGATCCCAGTAGAGACCACACCAGTATGTACCACCTCAAGAAACCTCAAGATTCATCTACTATATAATTACCTAATGTTTTCTGTCTGTCATAGAAATCGCGCGCCAGTGCTCATTGGCTGCCGCCAGCCGCGGCACTAATGAGCGCAGCGTATGCAAAACAGCCGCGCGGTGTGCAAATTCAACATTCGCATGGCTGTCCTATAAGGTACCCCGCTCCTCCTGCCCTGCCTGTGCTCCCCTCTGCCCCGCTCCTCCTGCCCCACCCGTGCTCCCCCCCCCGCGGTCTCCCCCGCTCTCTTCCCCCCCGCTCCTCCTTGTTCTGCCCGCGCTCCCAGCGGCCCCCCGCTCCTTAGGGCTACTTTTTTAGTGATGTCACAGAGGGGAGGAAGAATCCTGTTCCTCCTCTCCTGTGTGACATCTGTCACAGCCCCATTTGATTTTTTAGTGCATTATATACTGCGAAATCAAATGTAAAATAAAGACAAATGTATTAAAAATAATAAAGATTGTTATACTTACCTCTCCACCGAGTGATCGGTAGCCGGGAGCAGTAGCAGGCACTGACCTGCTAGGACCTTGCATGATGTCAGAATTTTCCAATGTATAATGGACTGCAAAATCAAATGGGGCTGAGACAGCTCACACAAGGGATCACACAAGAGACAGCTCACACAAGGGATCACAAAAGAGACAGCTCACACAAGGGATCACAAAAGAGAGAGCACACACAAAGAATCACAAAAGATACAGCACACACAAAGAATCACAAAAGAGCTCACACAAGGGATCACAAAAAAGGCAGCACACACAAGGGATCACAAAAGAGACAGCACACACAAAGAATCACAAAAGAGACAGTACACACAAGGAATCACAAAAGAGAGAGCACACACAAGGAATCACAAAAGAGACAGCACACACAAGGGATCACAAAAGAGACAGCACACACAAGGAATCACAAAAAAGACAGCACACACAAGGAATCACAAAAGAGACATCACACACAAGGGATCACAAAAAAGAGAGCACACACAAAGAATCACAAAAGAGGCAGCACACACAAAGAATCACAAAAGAGACAGCACACACAAGGGATCGCAAAAGAGACAGCACACACAAGGGATCACAAAAAAGACAGCACACACAAGGGATCACAAAAGAGACAGCTCACACAAGGTATCACAAAAGAAACAGCACACACAAAGAATCACAAAAGAGACAGTACACACATGGAATCACAAAGAGACAGCACACACAAGGAATCACAAAAGAGACAGCACACACAAGGAATCACAAGAGACATCACACACAAGGGATCACAAAAGAGACAGCACACACAAGGAATCACAAAAGAGACATCACACACAAGGGATCACAAAAGAGACAGCACACAAAAGGGATCACAAAAGAGACAGCACACACAATGAATTACAAAAGAGACAGCACACACAAGGAATCAAAAAAGAGACTGCACACACAAGGAATCACAAAAGAGACAGCACACACAAGGGATCACAAAAGACAGCACACACGAGGAATCACAAAAGAGACAGCACACACAAGGAATCACAAAAGACAGCACACACAAGGAATCACAAAAGAGACATCCACACACAAGGGATCCCCAATAGAGACAGCACACACAAGGAATCACAAAAGAGACATCACACACAAGGGATCACAAAAGAGACAGCACACAAAAGGGATCACAAAAGAGACAGCACACACAATGAATTACAAAAGAGACAGCACACACAAGGAATCAAAAAAGAGACTGCACACACAAGGAATCACAAAAGAGACAGCACACACAAGGGATCACAAAAAACAGCACACACGAGGAATCACAAAACAGACAGCACACACAAGGAATCACAAAAGACAGCACATACAAGGAATCACAAAAGAGACAGCACACACAAAAAATCACAAAAGAGACAGCTCACACAAGGAATCACGAAAGACAGAACACACGAGGAAACACAAAAGAGACAGCAGACACAAGGAATCACAAAAGACAGCACACACAAGGAATCACAAAAGAGACAGCACACACAAAAAATCACAAAAGAGACAGCTCACACAAGGAATCACAAAAGAGACATCACACACAAGGGATCACAATAGAGACAGCACACACAAGGAATCACAAAAGAGACATCACACACAAGGGATCACAAAAGAGACAGCACACAAAAGGGATCACAAAAGAGACAGCACACACAATGAATTACAAAAGAGACAGCACACACAAGGAATCAAAAAAGAGACTGCACACACAAGGAATCACAAAAGAGACAGCACACACAAGGGATCACAAAAAACAGCACACACGAGGAATCACAAAACAGACAGCACACACAAGGAATCACAAAAGACAGCACATACAAGGAATCACAAAAGAGACAGCACACACAAAAAATCACAAAAGAGACAGCTCACACAAGGAATCACGAAAGACAGAACACACGAGGAAACACAAAAGAGACAGCAGACACAAGGAATCACAAAAGACAGCACACACAAGGAATCACAAAAGAGACAGCACACACAAAAAATCACAAAAGAGACAGCTCACACAAGGAATCACAAAAGAGACAGCTCACAAAAGGAATCACAAAAGAGACAGCACACACAAAAACTCACAAAAGAGACAGCTCACACAAGGAATCACAAAAGAGACAGCTCACAAAAGGAATCACAAAAGAGACAGCTCACACAAGGAATCACAAAAGAGACAGCTCACACAAGGAATCACAACAGAGTCAGCACACACAAGGAATCACAAAAGAGACAGCACACACAAAGAATCACAAAAGAGACAGCACACACATTCCTGTGATCTCTGCCTCTCCAGCACATACCTGTGAATGATACAGACACCGCCGCACACTGACACCGCTGAACACTGACACCACTGCACACTGACACCGCTGCACACTAGAGTGACCGGATCTCATATTGGGGGGGAAAAAATGTCGGAATCTTGTTAGTCTGGAAGCCACGAAACGATTCCCCTTTCCGTATATTGAGATAGCCAAAATTTGAGCTCGATCAAACGATGTTAACCCGTGCCGCTCGTCGCTCAAAGTTTGAAAAAATCCAAATTTTTGGCCAAAAAGCTGACATATGGAGCCATAACTCCAGAACGGTAAATAATAAGAACACGCTTAATATCTCAAAAGAAAGCTAATGTTGTTCTTCAAAATGTATATTTTATACATAATTGTTATTTTAAGTCAAACTGAGTTACAACAGCTTTTAGCCCCAAGAATGTGACCTGGTACCACTAGGAGCATACTTAGTATATTTTGTTATTAAGTAATAAAATTTGTTTTTTTTTGGTATATTTTTGAGTTTAAAGTAGAAATATAATAAAAAAACAAGTAATACTGATAAGTCTAATGACATTTTTTATTTTAAAATATAAAAATGAGGTATATAATACATACAAAACAGACACAGAAAAGATACAGACGTAGTACCTACATGAGTTGCTAATTTTACATAGTTATCTAATCTATTCTAGAGCTTTTGTTAAAGTAGTTTTTGAAACGTCAGAATATAATGCTCTGCATTTGCTTACAACTTGCAGGACATATTGCTTTTGTTCTTCAGTTCTTCATCTTTTGTCAGAAAGTCGTTAAAGTCGGTTATTAATTTAACACCACATTGAAGAACAACATTAGCTTTCTTTTGAGATATTAAGCGTGTTTTTATTATTTACCGTTCTGGAGTTATGGCTCCATATGCCAGCTTTTTGGCCAAAAATTTGGATTTTTTCAAACTTTGAGCGACGAGCGGCACAGGTTAACGTCGTTTGATCGAGCTCAAATTTTGGCTATCTCAATATCTGGAAAGGGGAATCGTTTTGTGGGGTCCAGATGGACAAAATTACGCCATCGATTTTTTGTGGTCACCCTACTGCACGCCGACACTGCTGCACACTGACAACTCTGAACACTGACACTGCTGAACACAGACACCACCGCCACACACACCGCCGCACACAGACACCTCTGCACACAGACACCGCCGCACACAGACACCGTCGCGCACAGACACCACTGAACACCAATACCACCGCACACCGCCACCGCTGCACACCGCCACTGCCTCACAGACACCGTCGCACATTGACACCGCTGTACACCAACACCACTGCACACCGACACCGTCGCATGCCGACACCGCCGCACACCGACACCGCCGCACACCGACACTGCCACACACTGACACTGCCACACACTGACCCTGCCGCACACTGACACTGCTGCACACTGACACTGCTGCACACCAACACCACTGTACACTGACACTGCTGCACACTGACACCACTGAACTCCAACACTACTGAACACCAACACCACTGAACACCAACGCTGATGCACACTGAAACCGCCACACCGACACTACCGAACACTGGCACTGCTGTAGGTGTCTACTATATAATCATCTAATTCTCTCTGTTTGTCTGTAATGGAAATCCTGCATTGCTAATTGGTCGCGCCAGCAGCCCACAAACAATCAGTGATAGGCGCAGTCCAGCTGCGAATTGGTGCGGGATTTAAACCCAGCTTCGCATTGCATTATTCTTAAATCTTCATAAATAAACTACATACATATTCTAGAATACCCGATGCATTAGAATCGGGCCACCATCTAGTCATTATATAAATATATATTGTTATTATACATACGGATGATAATTAATGATGGAGTTCTTTTATCACATCACTCATTCACCACTCACCCATTGTTATGGCTCCCGAGGTCCAAACTTCTGCCACCGCTGGTGTCCTGGTATGTGCTTCCCCCCCAACGATCTTTCACAGGGCTTTCTCAAGGGATTCTGTAATGTTGATGATTTTGGTGATGAATTTGTGTACTCTTGGTGGTTGTACTGATATATTCCCAAGCTGATGGTGGGTCTGGTGATTTGTTACTGTACTTATGGAAGTTCTGGTGATGTATTAATGTACTAATGGTAGTTCTGATGCTGTATTTCTGGACTGTTAATGGTTCTGGTACTGAATTTCTGGACTATTTGTTGTTCTGGTGATGTATCTCTATGCTGATTGTAGCGCCTGCTGCAGTGTCAGCATCTTCACAGCAGGGAGACCAGTGGCTAGGGCGTACTTACTCCTCTGGTTGTCCCACAACATCTACCCAGGCTCCATCTGCTGCTTCCTGCTCCCAGGGCCTGCGCATGCCACACAGGTCTCCTGGGAACATGCTTAAGTTGCGCACATCACACACCCATGTATCTTAAAGGACTGGCATGTCCTATCCGAGTATTTAAGTAATCTTCCTCATATTGGAAGTGCCTAAGCAACCTGGTCTATGCCTAGGGACACACTGCTAGTTTTCAAGTCACTATTACCCTTACTGTTCCTTAGTCCTGTGCCTTTCCTAACCCTTGTCTGTCTCCTAATTCCGATACTTCCACAAGTAGCTTTCTGTACCAGCTTCCTGCCATACCATCTATGCCAGTCTGAACTTGTTTTGCAGCCATACCGTCAGTGCCAGCCTGCAGCCGCACCCTCTGTGCTAGTCAGTATCTGTTCAGAGGCCATGCCAATTGCTCCAGTCAAACAAATTCTGCTGTCATACCTGCTGTGCCTGCCCTACCAGCGATCTGACTGCACCTGTCTACACCAGACACAGTGCCTGCCTGCATTCCTGACCTCTGAGGTCAGCTTGTGAGGTATAAAGATCCCTTTGAGTTGCACCTGGTGGCTACCTACTATTACAAGCCTATCCATTGCATCTGATGCCCTAGAGAAGAATCAGTAATTGCTTAGGTACATTCTTCCAAGTCGAGATCAGTTCTGTGGCAAGTGGGTCCACTCCCGGATGCTCACCATGACAAGTGTTAAATTCAAAGTTGTCCTTGTCATGTATTCCTGTACTAATGGTGTTTGAAATGCTATATTTCTATACTATGAGAGGTTCTCATCATGTATTCATGTACTGATAATCGTTCTAGTGCTGTTTTCTTGTACTGTATTATGCACAGTCATTGATTCAACGAAACATAGAGATGAAGCCAAATAATGTAGAGGGGAGTAACCGGGCACCACCAGGATTCATGCGGTGTATACAGCACTTATGTACCTTATATTTCCACTACAAAACCCTGTTAATGGCATTGCAGCGCCTTATGACAAAAGTCCATGTATATCAAAAATTCAAGAAAAAAGGCGGCACTCACCAATAGTAGATCTTGTACTTTATTGCATCGGTATGGGGGGGACTCGTCAAAGGAGCTGAGCCTCCGAAACGGCATGCTGTCGTCCGCGCCATCTGCACCCCCTCCCCATACCGATGCAATAAAGTACGAGATCTACTAATGGTGAGTGCCGCCTTTTTTCTTGAATTTTTGATAGAGATTAAGCCGTACTCGTCCTCTGGGTTTACTTACTTTATGTAATAAAACAGCCATCAGTTTTTTACAGTGGGGGTTGCGGGTGGGAGGATGAGGGATTTCAAATACGATGGCCGTTTCATGCCGCCTAGTGGTGCTTCAACAGGTAATATTCCACACCTCATAAACGACAGTCATTGATTCTGTTCCTGTACACATTTAGCAATCCGTTGCTATATTAATAAAGTACTGTGCTGTCTGACAGTGAAGGGTTAGCGCACATCTGTATGTGCTAGGAGCATTAATTATAAAATTAAGCACTGTTTTATGCCAAATTTTACTAGTGTGTAGTATATTCACTGTTTGGATTTGGCTTTGCTTGCCTGTTCAAGTGGTCATAACCTGACCACTCATGTGATTTTCATACTTAGTAATGTGCCAACTAGCTTCTCTCCACACAATGAAGCAGGGATGTAATATTTCACTGAGAGAATCAGAAAGAGCAGCTAATTGGCATGAGACTATATATGCAAATTGCATGTGACTGGTTTCATTATGACTACTCACACCACTTAAGGCTGGCTTCACACTGCAGTTTTTTCCCTGATCAGGTTTGTGTGTCAAAACCAGGAGAGGAACCAGGAGAGGAACTTTCTATTTTCAACTATAATTGAAAGATTGACACCTGTTCTGAGTTTTGGAGACACTCCTGGTTTTGGCATACAAACTGGATGGACACTGATCAGTGAAAAAACTGCAGTGTGAAGCCAGCCTAAGGCTACGTTTTTCTAGGAGGCTTAAAAAATTGCATGCAAATTCGCATTGCACTTTAACCATGCGATTTTGGAAGTTGCCCATGCACTTTTGCCATTATACCCTATGGATGCGATTTCGCATGCGATTTTCACAAACACCAAGTGTGAAAATCGCATGGAAATCCCGCATCCACCCCACAAGTGTGACTCTAGCCTAAGATGTGTATAGGAGAAGGCACCAAACTTAATTTTTTTTCTCCGGGAGCTGGAAAACCTGCATTCACTTCTGCTATATGTGATGCCTGATTTAGTTTGCAATTGGTGATTAGCTGATCTTAAGCCTGGGTATACATTCCTGCTTATCATTATTGGCACCCATGAAGTTTAAGTACAGGGTGGGCAATTTATATAGATATACCTAAATAAAATGGGAATAGTGGGTGATATCAACTTCCTGTTTGTGGCACATTAGTATATGGGAGGGGGAAAACTTTCTATTTGTGGCATATATATTAATATGCCACAAATAGGAAGTTGATATCACCAACCATTCCAATAGCTCCTGAAATAAATAAATCAAGTGAAACCGCTGTTTTGTATAGTGCACTCGGGTTAAATACAGAAGGGCAAATTATAAAAAATAAATAAATAAATCAAAGGGGGCGGGGAGGGGGGGGGGTGATATTAGCAAGACCTAAAGCTTGCGGTGTCTTTGGTATTGGTACCCTTTACATTAAATAAGTATGGAAACACATTTTGACTCACCTGTGGTAAAACACAAATGAGAATCACCTGTGATAACTTGTCGGTGCCCATGGGACATGAATTACCTAATGAATGATGACTTCAGTGTTTCAAAAAGCTATGTGTTAGGCCTTGTTCCTTTGTGTCATTGGTCAAGACAAAGGAGCTGTCTGAGGACATCAGAACTGCTATTAGAAGTAAAAATAAGATTTCCAAAATGTATAAGCCCCTCTCCAAAGACCTTGTTATCCCAGTTTCAACAGTGCACAATGTTATTAACTAGTTTGCAAAGCATGGAACCATCAAGAACCTCCTTGAGCGTAAGGGACAGAGGAGAATTGGCAAGAGATGTCTTCGATGGTTGATGCGAATGGTGGAAAAAACACCACGTCAAACATCCCAAGACCTGAAGACCACTCTGGAACAGTTTGGGGTCATGGATTCAACAAGTACCATATGCTGCACACTAAATCAAGCAGTGCTTTATGGGCAAAGGCCAAGGAAGAAACCAAGAAAAAAACACTTAAAAAGGAGTGACTGATCTTTGCCAAAGAAAACCTTGATAAACCACACTTCTTTTGGGAACTTGTTCTGTGGACAAATTAAACAAAAGTAGACCTTTTTGGCAATGTAAACAGCTTGTTTACAGATGGTACAATGAAGCTTATAAAGTAAGCTACCAACAGTTAAGCATGGTGGAGGATCCATAATGCTGTGGGGTTGTTTTGATCCGTCTGGTACTGGAGGTCTTCACCGGATTACAAGAATCATGAAATCAGAGAATTATCAAGAGATTTTAGAGTGAAATGTCCTACCAAGTGTAAGAAAACTTGGTTTGAGTTGAAAATCATGGGTCAGCAAGACAATAATCCAAAGCGCATATCCAAAAGTCCTGACCTCAATCCCAATTGAAATCTTGCCATTGGGAAAAAGAACCCTGCAAACATTCAAGTGCTTTTTCATTTTCACACCTTAATGAATAAACCACCTGGGGTTTCAAGTGCTCACCACACATCTAGATAAATTCCTTAAGGGGTCTAGTTTCCAAAATGGGGTCACTTGTGGTGGATTTCCACTCTTTAGACACATCAGAGGTTCTTCATATGTGATATGGTGTCCGTTAATGATTCCAGCTACAGTGGGTATGGAAAGTATTCAGACCCCTTTACATTTTTCACTCATTGTTTCATTACAGCCATTTCGTAAATTCAAAAAAGTTCATTTTTTTAAAAATAATGTGCACTCTGCACCCCATCTTGACTGAAAAAAAACCCAGAAATGTAGATATTTGTGCAATTTTATTAAAAAAGAAAAACTGAAAAATCCCATGGTCATAAGTATTCAGACCCTTGGCTCAGACACTCATATTTAAGTCATATGCTGTCCATTTTCTTGTGATCCTCCTTGAGATGGTTCTACTACTTCATTAGAGTCCCGCTGTGTTTATTTAAAATGATAGGACTTAATTTGGAAAGGCACAGTTAGACCAAATGAGAATCATGAGGTCAAAGTAACTGTCCAAGGAGCTCAGAGACAAAATTGTGGCAAGGCACAGATCTGGCCAAGGTTACAAAATAATTTCTGCAGTACTGAAGGTTCCTAAGAGCACAGTGGCCTCCATAAACCTTAAATGGAAAAAGTTTGGGACCACCAGAAGTCTTCCTAGACATGGCCGTCCAGCCAAACTGAGAAATAATGGGAGAACAGCCTTGGTGAGAGAGGTAAAGGGGAACCCCAAGATCACTGTGGCTGAGCTCCAGAGATGCAGTAGGAAGATGGGAGAAAGTTCCACAAAGTCAGCTATCACTGCAGCCCTCCACCAGTTGGGCTTTTAATGCAGAGTGGCCCGACAGAAGCCTTTATCTCAGTGTATATGAAAGGCATAGAGTTTGCAAGAAAATACATGAAGGACTCCCAGACTATGAGAAATAAGATTCTCTGGTCTGCTGAGATGAAGATAGTTCTATCTTGCCCAGGAGGAGCCCTTGACTGATGGACACGAAGGCACTGATCTACAAATTCGAGCAACTAATACCACCTTTTTATTTTCAGAGAAACCAAAAACGCAGATTTAGATTAGTATACATTTACATAAAACCAAGGCATACAAAGCTTTTATTACACAGTCACAGGGCACATTTAGCACAGAAAGGGATAGTTACAGTAGTAATAGGAAGGTGCAGGGACAGGTAGTGATAGTCTGGGGGCTTTATGGAGCGGACAGATTCCCTTTAAGTTGCCGTGGCCTCATCACTTTCTTAAAGGAGTTATTTGAAGAGCCACATGTGAATGGTGCAGCAGAGTGTACAATCTACCACATCTCCATTCACATGGTGATCCACAAAGCCACATTTCTCAGGATTGTGGAGTCCCAGCAGTCAGATACACAGTGAAGGGAAAGTCATCACCTGTACAGAAAGGAAGTGATGACTCCATATTAGGGATAATCAAATTAAGCAACATTTAAATGCTGAAAATCAAAGTTCAAAACCACCTCTCTGAAAAAAGGACAGGAGAAGTGGTACTGTACAGTGTATGTATACAGAATAATACAGATACTGAGGATTACACCCATTATACAGGACAGGAGAATTGGTACTGTACAGTGTATATATACAGAATAATACAGATACTGAGGATTACACCCAGTATACAGGACAGGAGAAGTGGTACTGTGCAGTGTATATATACAGAATAATACAGATACTGGGGATTACATCCAGTATACATGACAGGAGAAGTGGTACTGTGCAGTGTATATATACAGAATAATACAGATACTGAGGATTACACCCAGTATACAGGACAGGAGAAGTGGTACTGTGCAGTGTATATATACAGAATAATACAGATACTGAGGATTACACCAGTATACAGGACAGGAGAAGTGGTACTGTGCAGTGTATATATACAGAATAATACAGATACTGAGGATTACACCCAGTATAGAGGACAGGAGAAGTGGTACTGTGCAGTGTATATATACAGAATAATACAGATACTGAGGATTACACCCAGTATACAAGACAGGAGAAGTGGTACTGTGCAGTGTATATATACAGAATAATACAGATACTGAGGATTACACCCAGTATACAGGACAGGAGAAGTGGTACTGTGCAGTGTATATATACAGAATAATACAGATACTGAGGATTACACCCAGTATACAGGACAGGAGAAGTGGTACTGTGCAGTGTATATATAGAGAATAATAGAGATACTGAGGATTACACCCAGTATACAGGACAGGAGAAGTGGTACTGTGCAGAGTATATATACAGAATAATACAGATACTGAGGATTACACACATACGCACATGCAGCTTGCCCTCACACACACACACACACACACATACACACACGTAGCAGCCTGCCACAGCCCCACACACACATGCACCAGCCTACCCAGTCAACCACACAAATGTAGCAGCCTGATCCAGCCCCCACACACATGCAGCAGTCTGTCTCGGCCCCCCACACACACATGTAGCAGTCTGCCCCAGCCCCCACACACACGTAGCAGCCTGCCCTGGCCCCTACACACACAGCTGCCTGACCCGGCCCCCACATGCACGTAGCTGCCTGCCTCAGCCCCCACTCGCACGTAGCGCCTGCCCAGGACCCCACACGCATGTAACAGCCTGCCCCGGCCCCACACACATGCAACAGCCTGCCCTGACCACCACACACAGAAGCCAGTCCTCACACACACACACAGCAACCTGCCCTGGTCCCCACACACATGGAACAGCCTGTCCTCAAACACACACATGCAGCCTGTCCTCACACACAGACACACACACAGCGGCCTGTCCTCACACACACTCACACATACACACACAGCAGCCTGTCCTCACACACACTCACACATACACACAGCGACCTGTCCTCACACACACACAAATACACACACAACAGCCTGTCTCAAACACACTCACACATAAACAGCAGCCTGTCCTCACACACAGACACACAAATACACAAAGCGGCCTCTCACACACACTCACACACACACAGTGGCCTGTCCTCACACGCACTCACGCATACACACACAGCGGCCTGTACTCACACACACTCACACATACACACACAGCGGCCTGTCCTCACACATACACACACAGCGGCCTGTACTCACACACACTCACACATACACACACAGCGGCCTGTACTCACACACACTCACACATACACACACAGCGGCCTGTCCTCACACATACACACACAGCGGCCTGTACTCACACACACTCACACATACACACACAGCGGCCTGTAATCACACACACTCACACATACACACACAGCGGCCTGTCCTCACACACACTCACACATACACAAACAGCGGCCTGTCCTCACACGCACTCACACATACACACACAGCGGCCTGTACTCACACACACTCACACATACACACACAGCGGCCTGTCCTCACACATACACACACAGCGGCCTGTACTCACACACACTCACACATACACACACAGCGGCCTGTACTCACACACACTCACACATACACACACAGCGGCCTGTCCTCACACATACACACACAGCGGCCTGTACTCACACACACTCACACATACACACACAGTGGCCTGTCCTCACACATACACACACAGCGGCCTGTACTCACACACACTCACACATACACACACAGCGGCCTGTACTCACACACACACATACACACACAGCGGCCTGTACTCACACACACTTACACATACACACACAGCGGCCTGTACTCACACACACTCACACATACACACACAGCGGCCTGTCCTCACACATACACACACAGCGGCCTGTACTCACACATACACACACAGCGGCCTGTCCTCACACACCACTCACACATACACACACAGCAGCCTGTCCTCACACGCACTCACACATACACACACAGCGGCCTGTCCTCACACACAGACACACATACACACACAGCGGCCTGTCTCACACACAGACACACATACACACACAGTGGCCTGTCTCACACACAGACACACATACACACACAGCGGCCTGTCTCACACACAGACACACATACACACACAGCGGCCTGTCTCACACACAGACACACATACACAGCAGAGTGTCTCATACACACTCACACATGCACAACAGCCTGTCCTCACACACATACAAATAAATACACACACAACAGACTGTCCTCACACACAGACACACAAACACACACAGCGCCTGCCCTCGCACACAGACATACAAACACACAGCAGCATCCTGTCTTACACACACACACACACACACACAAATACACACACAGCAGTCTGCCCTGCCCCACCCCCACCCCACACATCTCAGGTCAGACGGATAAAAGTGAAAGTATCTTGCCTTAGCTTTGCTTGTTGTCCCGCACTGCAGCCCCCGGGTCCGCAGCTGAGACAGATCACAGGAGGAGTGAGGAGGCGACTCAGTCTATGACTGTGACAGTCACAGGCTGCTGACTGCTGCCTGCAGGCCAGCTCCACTGCCTGCACACGGGCCCACTTGGTAATAGCCTGGGTGGCTGCGATCCGTTTCTTGGGCGGGAGAGCAGAGTGTGTGCTCTCTCCGCCCACAAAGAACGTGCTATACAGCCTGCGCTCTCCTTAAGAGCCGCTGTCAGGGCTGCCCGCCCGCCTACTGGTGTGAGTCTGTGTGCCAAGAGGTAGCGGCCGGCGTCCTTCACCAGACCCGGCATGTCGGCGGGTGGCGGGCGGCCGCTGCAAAATCATTGAAAAGTTGGCCTGCGGCTGGAGGAGCGGGCGCTGTGGCCCCGCCCACTCCACAACCACCGGCCCATCGGGAGAAGTCCAGAATCTCCCGCCTGTCAGTCCGGGCCTGGTGTGAACATACCCTAAGTAGTAGAAGAACAAAATTCACTATGAACAATCAGGAAGATTAATGGTTTTGCATTGAAAATATTTTAGCAACTCATTGTAATAATAAAATTGCTTTTTAATAAATTTAATAAACATAGCATCGGTTTGCTTTGTAAACGTTTCGATGAGCAATAGTAAAGATAATCATCCATTTAAAAATAACATGTTGAGAAAGCAGTCTTAAATGTATTAAGGTCTACTGGGAAACAATTTGGAGAATTCATTATCAAAGAATTTCAACTGTATAATTAGACATTTAATAACATCTTTGAAAATTATGCTCATATTTAACCCCTTGAAATCTTCAATGGCAAACTGGGTTCAACTCGTTTGATGAAAGACTTAAGAGACATAAATGCTAGCAGCTGGGAGCAAAATCAATTGCTAGAATAACTTCTCTAATGGCCTTTAAAAACAAGGCAACAATTGCTGCCCCTGGAATGCTTTGATCTTATCTGAGAGGGAAATATTATGTTAATGGATTTAGTAAGACATTGGACACAATGAGTTTCTTCATGACAATGACATGTTTAATGAAACTGAAGAGGGCTTGGGATTTTGTAAGAATAGATATGGATCAAAATACGGTAGATGCCATATTAAAAACTACTATAAATAAAGCTATAGTTGTTTTTATGGGAAACACTTAAAAATTAGCAAGGATCAAAAATTAAGGTAAATGTGTCTATTTAGACCATGATTTTCCAAGAACTGAGATATAACAATAAAACAATACATTTTATTAAGTTCAGTGAATATGTTTCTGTGATTTTATAAGCTATAAAACTCAATGGCACTTTGTTGTTTTTTGTAGATTTTTATACAGTTTTATAATTGAGCTGAGGAACAACTAATCAAGTAAGGAAAATATAGCGGTCTATTAGGAGCGCTAGGGCATTAGAAAGCATTAAACTAATCAGGGGGGAGAGATTACAGACCTTTATTGCCCCTCACTTCATAGGAAGTGAGGGGCATTAAAGGTCTGTAATCTCTCCCCCTGGTTAGTTTAATGGTTTCTAATGCCCTAGCGCTCCTAATAGACCGCTATATTTTCCTTACTTGATTAGTTGTTCCTCAGCTCAATTATAAAACTGTATAAAAATCTACAAAAAACAACAAAGTGCCATTGAGTTTTATAGCTTATAAAATCACCTAGTGTTCTAGTTCGATTCGATTCGTCGAATGGACGGTGTGTTCGTCGAATGTTCGTCGAATGTTCGTCGAACACCCTCGAACACACTAAAACACTATGGTGGTGGTCAATTTCAGTTCCGCAATGTATATACATACATTGCGGAACTGAAATGAAGTAAAATCAAGGGTTAAAAATGATAAAAATCGATACTCACCTCTCTAATCCATCCAGCGACGCTTCCAGCACTGCCTACCTGTCGGAGATGTGATCCCGGCAGCGTTTCCCGGTGTAATTACGAGTTCTCGCGATATCACGTCATGTGACCGGAAACCGCTGCCGAGATTATGACGTCACCGCAGGTCCTACAGGCCCTCACTAGTAGTGAATAGTACTGAGGATCTGTAGGACCTGCGGTGACATCATAATCTCGGCACCGGTTTCCGGTCACATGACGAGTTATCGCGAGAACTCGTCATGTGACCGCAGGTCCTCACTACTATTCATTACTAGTGAGGACCTGTAGGACCTGCGGTGACATCATAATCTCGGCAGCGGTTTCCGGTCACATGACGAGTTATAGCGAGAACTCGTCATTTCACCGGGAAACGCTGCCGGGATCACATCTCCGACAGATAGGCAGTGCTGGAAGCGTCGCTGGATGGATTAGAGAGGTTAGTATCGATTTTTATTATTTTTAACCCTTGATTTTACTTCATTTCAGTTCCACAAAGTATGTATATACCTTGCGGAACTGAAATCGAACTGAAATCGAACATGAACTCGAACTGCCGAATTTAGAGCAAATTGTTCTAATTCAACGAACGACTCGAACATCGCCAAAAACAGCTCAGATTTGAGATTGGCGAACAATTCGAGTCGAACACCGCTCATCTCTAATGTTTATACCTAGTGTAAATGAAATTTACAGCTCGATATTATGGGAGTGAGGCCTAGTCAAGAATACTATCTGAGATTGTAAAAGCATTGCATAAAAATTAATCATTGACAATAGAAGATAAATGAGTATACACTGCAAGACCAGTGTATTAGAGATTTTATTATACAACTCTATTGTATGGGGTTTCGCTTTAACAACTCATAGTGCATATTAAACACCCACATTTTTTGATACATTTCAAAACTTTATTAACTAAACACAAAACAAAAACTAGGTGAACACATACAAAAACACAGAAACACGAATATTGGCTGTGCCACAATTTAGGTGTTAGAATACCTCCAAATCTCAATAAACCAGTCAACACACTCTTCCTGACAGCAGAGGATTCATCCTAATTTTTAATGATGCCCCCGCACCACGGCGGCTCACCCTTATATGTCCCTCTGATAGGTCCCTATCGAAAGAGGTTATTTTTATAGTTCTTTCCCCACAAAGTCCATATAAGGGATCAGAGTCATCAATCCCACCTGTGTAATGATAAATACGGGTGGCCAATCAAAAATTAAAATCAATCGTCACCTCTGCATTAGACAGGTGACTAAACATTATACCACATTATTTGTTTCCAAGTCCACAAGGAATCCCAAGTAACATACTCCTATGGAAACAGTTTAGATGATGAGAATAATACTCAGCTTAGCTGGCGGAGTGGGTTCCTCTGCTTCACTCTATATCCAAATTTCTCACTAGCGCCTCTACGCGTTTCGCCAAATCTGGCTCATCAGGAGGCAAAGATGACTCTGTGGTATACGTTGATCCTTATATATATTCACCAGGTCTGGATGTATTACCTTTGTTATCAGGAATACTTCTAACTTAAATGGAATAAGCACAATTTCAGTAAAAAATAACAAAACAGATCAGTAACCCAATTCTATCTATAACTGTTACTCCCCAAGCTGTTGATATAATATAAAAGGGATGCCATAAGTGTAAACATATCTCAGTCACAACCTTTGTTATGATATAATGACCTGTTTTACAGTTACAATCTATGGCTAACTTAGTCTAGATTATACTTGGTATCAGATTTTAGGGAATATGAGTATAATAATAATACACAAGGTGATCAAAATCCCCTATCCCATCAACATCCCCACAAAACACTATTTGTACACAAATTCTCTACTCTCCCTTCCTATTATGAAAGGATACAACAGACATCACTAGGTCCTTTATAAATCCTATTAAGAGACTATGTGTGAGCACGAATAATACAGAGACATGATATTCAACCATTAGGACAGCTTACTCAATTTTGGCAACAGATTAACAGAGATTCCCTCATTGTTCAGTACAGTACTTACTCCATAGACAACAATAGGAGATGATGTAATGCATAATTTACCGTGTGTCCAAAGAGGGTATAGATATCCAATAACCTCTTAAGGTACCGTCACACTTGGCGACGCACCAGCTATCCCAACAGCGATACGACCTGGTAGGGATCGCTGGTGCGTCACTGTTAGGATCGCTGGTGAGATGTCAAACAGAGATCTCACCAGCGACGCAACAACAATCCAGAATGATACAGAGGTCATTGGGACCCTGTTTCTCAGACCTGTAGTATTGAGGTCGTTGGTCGTTGTCCTGTCAAATAACACGATGCATGCTGCCCAGAGGGACCCCAACGATCAAAAATGGTCCAGGCGACTCTGACACGACCAGTGATCTCACATCAGGGGCCTGGTCGCTGCTAAGTGTCAAACATAGCGAGATCGCTGGCGAGATCACTGTTGCATCACCAAACTTGTGACTTAGCAGCGATCTCGCTAGCGATCTCGCTTAGTGTGACAGGGGCTTTACACATCCTGCCACCAAAGTGTTACAACAGTTTAGTTACATCTACAGATGTAAATTCAAAACATAAGACATGAGCTTGTCTTTTGATATATCTTACCTACAATAATCCCAGCTAGATATGGTCAGTAGTACATCCACAGGAGTATCCAGACTGGTGTGATCCTCTCATAGATTCCTACCTTCCATATATGCCCCTGTCATTAAGGAAACCAGCAACAGGTGAGGTGATCCAGGACGCCAGTGCATGCTCAGAGCCTGCAGGGCCGGATATGACGCTCATCGTGTCGTCAACAACCCCTATCACATGACCCATCAGCCGGAAGTGACGCAGAACGCATCATCCAGCACGGTCAAGTGACTCGTCAGCCGAAAATGACACAAATCATGTCACCAGCCGCGGTCACGTGATCCCGGGCCCGACATCATCAGGAAATACATAGAGACATCTGAAATGTTTGTCTGTTACCAAGCAACCTGACCTAATCGTAAATATTACCAGCTGACAATTGTGGAAAGTCAAATTTTATCTCTTTTGGGATTGATTACTGTTAATCTAAGGTATACAAAATAGATTATTACTAGATTATATTATTATGCTCAAATTATGCATCCATTATAAAATTGTTGCAAAACTGCAGGATTCCAAAATGGAAAGGGCGCGGGGGAGAAGGGGGGGAAGGGGGATTTTTTTTACCCAGACTGTTTTCAAGGGTTCAATAATCAGTTAATCCATGGCAAAACACCCAAAGTATGCCAGACAAGGGTAAGTTATTAATCTGCTTATTGGCGTGCTATCGGGGTTTCTCTCTTCCATGTATATCTCCCAGATGTTCTCCAGTGCGTTTCCTCAGTTCCCTCTTAGTTTTCCCAACATAGTTCAACTGCAAATGCCATGTATACCAAGCCTTGCAATTTTGACAGTCCCTATTATAATATATCCTTCTCGTGGTGGCACTGGAAAAGGATCTTCCAGTCATTACCCAGCCACAGAATTTGAACTGCTAGACTGCCGGAGCTCATCTGCGGCCCCATTCTGGCCCAAACGGGCTCCAGTCAGGCCAGTAGCGAGACTGCCCGACCTCAGACTGAGCAGTGCAGCAGTGGGAGATCCCTCTGGCAGCTCCTGGTGCCTGCGGCGGTCCCTGCACATGCCTGTTGCCGTGCCCTGTGGTGGCAGGGTTGACCCCACATCTAAGGTGCTGCCATCTGCGACCTGCACCCCTGGTCTAATCCGCGGCTTCTGGCCCTCTCAAAACGAGGAACCCGTGGCCCCCCCTTAAGTTCGAGTCACAGAGTAACATGTGAACCCTCTAGTGGCCCGGTCCCCGCGAGGCATTCAACACCCAAGGCCCCACCACCCAGACGTGTACCGGCTACTCTCATGAAGAGAGGGTTGAGTCGCTACTGACTTACTAGTGGAGGCCACATAGCTCTGGCCAAATCTGCCTCCAAGTAACACAGGCCAAGTTACACTCAGGAATCAACCTGCGGACAAGTACCACAGGCCAAGTGGGCCTCCAGCAACCTGCCCCACCCTGCTGCACGACATGGAGACATCAAGCAAATCAGGCCTGTGGGTCTGCCATGCGCCATCCGGCCCTGTCGACACCCACCATCAGCCTGCTCCTGCAGACCCTCCACTACTGCAAATCCTCCCACTCATACTGACCCTGTCTGCACCCGACCCCGACTGCATCTCATCCCTCAGCGTTGTGTACTGTCTGGACTGAGTATATCTTCATTCATATTGCACCTCCCCACTGCTCCTGAACCCTGACGGCATCTCATCCCCGTGCCGCAGCTCATCCCCACATGGATGTGCATTTGGATCCATCTGGACTCTGTACGACTCCATCTACAACTAAACCCTGGCTGCATCTCGTCACCCTGCTTTACCTCATCCCTTTGTGCTTTGCATTCATCTGGACTCTGTATGACTCCATCTGCAACTGAACCCTGCTGCAATCCCCTTCATCCCAAACACTGTGCATCTGTTTGACTTTGTAAGACTTCCTCCGAACTGCATATCCTCCGCTGCATCTGACCATTGGCTGCACCTAATCCCCAGCTGCATCCCTTCCCTACATGCTTTGCATTTTGCCTGGACTTGATTGGACTTCATCCGCTATGCACATCCTTCCTGCTGCACCTGTCCCCCTATTGCTCCTGACCCCTGCCTTGATCTCATCCACCGGATGCACCTCCTCACGGATGTTGTTGCTCTCCCTGCTGCAGCCAATCCCCCCCCCCACTACCACCCTGATCCCTGCCTCATCCCTATCAACTGTGCGGCTGCCTGTCCTGGTGCAACTCTGTCATCACTGCATACCCTCCCCACTGCATCCGACCTCTTGCTATGCCTGCTCCCTGGCTGCACCTCTTCCATCTGCCTATCTTGTCCCCACATGCTGGGCATCGCTCCGACTTGGTGCTGCACACTTAGTCTTGTCTTGACACGTCTCCCTGTCACCTGTATACAATGTTCCCCTTCTCTTCACTCTCACTCCTATCCAAGTCCACTTCCTACTACTCCTTCCATCCCTCCTCCCGTAACAAAATAACACTCTATCCCTCCATTCTACCTAGCCACCTCACCAACTCCTCTGAATTTTTCCTTCACACTCAATCCTTTGTCTTCAAACATGCACACCCGCCATGTAAACTCTCCTGCCCCCACCTTCTAACCCTCACCCTGCTCTTCCTACTTGCTGGCAACATTTACCCTAATCCTGGTCCCCCCCATCACATCCCCACAGTCACTTCTACCCCATACCCACTCCCCACTACAAACACCTGCAACCCCCATAACCTTATACCCATTCCCCCAGCCCCCCTCCCCCAATCCCCCTATCTGGTGCACTCCTCTGGAATGCTCGCTGCGGTATGCAATGAACTCATTATCCATGATCTCTTCATCCCCAACAAAATTTCTTTCCTTGGTATCACCAAAATATGGCTCACCCCCTCTGACACAATCTCCCCTGCTGCCCTCTCCTATGGCAAACTCACTCTTTCACACACCCCCCGCCCCAGCAACAACCGCGGTGGAGGTGTCAGCCTACTCCTGTCCAACAGTTGCTCCTTCACCCCAATTACACTGCCCCTCTCTGCCTTCCTCCTCTCCTTCGAGGCGCATTCCATCTGCATCTTCTCCCCCTGCAACCTCCTCCATCTTTTTCGACCACTTCTCTTCTCCTCTGACATCCCCACCATCATCATGGGCGACTTCAACATCCCCATTGACATCCCCACACCGCTGCCTCTAAACTCCTATCACTAACCTCCTCCTTCAGCCTCTCCCAATGGTCCTCCTCAGCCACCAACAACGATGGCCACACGTTAGACCTTGTCTTTACTTGCTTCTGTTCCCTCACCAACCTCGCAAACTCACCCCTCCCCCTATCTGACCACAACCTGCTGACCTTTTCCTCTCTCTCCCCCCCACCATGCTCCCCCCTTCCCCCCGGAAAACGCCCTCATCCCTGCAGAAACCATAAACTCATTGACTTCCACGCACTCTCCGAGTCCCTCTCCCTCTCTCAGACACTGCCACCACCCTCTACAACACCACGCTCACCACAGCCCTTGACAAGGCAACCCCCCTCTCATACAACAAAAACGTGCACACAGACAACCCTGGATCACCACCTTCACTGAAAAACTACAATGGACGTCCAGGGCGGCTGACTGGAGATGGAAGAAATCCCACTCCGCAGCACACTTCGCCTTGTACAATCAGTCCCTCAACGACTTCAAGACTGCACTCACCACCACAAAACAAGCCTACTTCTCTTATAACCAACCTGTCCTACAACCCCAAGCAACTATTCAAAACTTTTAACTCTCTACTCCATCCCCCTGCACCTCCCCCTAATCTTGCCGAATACTTTGCTGCCTTTTCAAACAGAAATCGACAAAATCAGAGAACGCTTCAATCCACTGTCCCCTCGGCCCTCGCCCTGTACCGCCCAACCCTCCTTGTCCAAAGGAAGCTTCTCCTCCATGACAGAAGATCACCTCTCCTCCCTTCTAGCACGATCACACCTCACCACCTGTGCCCTTGACCCACTGCCCTCCCACCTCATCCCTAACTTCACTGCAGTCCTCATCCCTGCCCTAACTCATCTCTTCAACATATCACTCACTACGGGTGTCTTCCCCTCATCCTTCAAACATGCCTTGATCACGCCAATCCTCAAAAAACCTCCCCTTAACCCTGCATCAGTCTCCAACTATCGCCCCATATCTCTTCTCCCCTTTGCCTCAAAATTACTTGAACAACTCATCTCCTCCGAACTGTCCTCCCACCTCTCCTCCTGATCCCTGTTTGACTGCCTACAATCTGAGTTCTGACCCCACTGCTCCACCGAAACAGCGCTAACCAAAGTCAACAATGACCTGCTGACCACCAAGAGCAAGAAACACTACTCCGTCCTCCTCCTCCTCAACCTTTCTGCCACCTTTGACACCATCGACCAATCCCTCCTACTTCAAATTCTAGAATCTCTTGGCATCACTGACCTAGCCCTCTCCTGGATCTTCTGTTACCTAACGGACCGGACTTTCATCGTCACCCACTCCCACACCTTCTCCTCACCCTAGCCCCTATCTGCTGGTGTTCCCCAAGGCTCGGTCTTGGGACCACTACTCTTCTCCATATACACCCTCGGTCTAGGCCAACTTATTGAGTCCCGCGGCCTTAAATACCACCTCTATGCCGACGACACCCAGCTCTATCTGTCCGGCCCTGACATCACCTTAATACTATCCAAAATTCCGCAATGCCTGTACGCCATGTCATCCTTCCTCTCTGCTCGCTTCCTAAAATTGAACATGGACAAAATTGAGTTCAACATCTTCCCCCCAAGTCGCTCTTCCCCCCTACCAGACCTATCCATCACTGTTAACGATTGCTCACTCTCGCCCGTCCCCCACGCCAAGTGCCTCGGGGTAATCCTCGATTCTTCCCTCTCCTTCAAGCCCCACATTCAAACCCTAGCCACCGCATGCCAACTCCAGCTCAAAAACATTTCTCGAATCCGCTCTTTGACTACGACACTGCTAAAACACTTTTCCATGCCCTCATCATCTCCCGCCTTGACTACTGCAACCTCCTGCTCACCGGCCTCCCCGCTACCTCCCTCGCACCTCTCCAAACTATCCTCAATTCCTCTGCCCAACTCATCCATCTGTCTCCCCGCTACTCCCCCATCTCCCCCCTCTGCCAAGGCCTTCACAGGCTTCCCACTTCCCAGAGATCCCAGTTCAAAACACTAACCATGACATACAAAGCCATACACAACCTGTCCCCTCCATACATCTCTGACATGGTCTCCCGATACCTACCCTCACGCAATCCCAAGAGCTCCTTCTCTTTTCGCCTCACATTTCCTCCTCCCACAACCGTATGCAAGACTTCTATCGTGCATCCAGCATACTCTAGAACTCTGAAGAACCTTCAAGAAAAACCTGAAAACCCACCTCTTCCATCAAGCCTACAACCTACACTGAGACCGGATCCGCCGCACTGTCTCATGCTCACCTCTCCCCCTCCTACTGTCTCCCCACCCGTCCCTTATAGACCGTGAGCCCTTGTGGACAGGGTCCTCTGCCCTACTTAACCTGTACGATTCGAATGTTGTCATTTTACGTTCTTGTCCTCGTCTGCCCTTGTACATTTAAAGCGCCATGGAACCTAATGGCACTATATAATTAATTATTAATAATAATAATAATAAAAAAGGTGATAGCAGCCATCAAGATGTGATGATGAATCTGAAACTATGGGCTTCTATTATATAACATCTAATTCCAAATGATAAATTCATGTTATTGGAAAGACAGCAGAAATTGGGTAAGCTTTGAGATCCACAAACAATATTTGTTTATGGATAATCTTGCTTTATCGTACTACTGCCATTTAGTATTATGTCAGGTTCTTATAGTCATGGTTCTGTTCATCTTACAGATAGGGCTGTCCATATTAGATGGTGTTCCATTAGAGATCGGTTTGTGCGTGATTTCAAAGAGAACGAAAAATATCGTAGTGGTGCTGCTCCTGCAAAGCCCTCATAAGTTTTTAAACATTACGAACAACTAATGTTTTTGCAAAAAATAATTGAAGGGTGAATGTAAGTGTAAATAAAATATTATCCATAGCTACTGTTGTTATTTTACCCTTTCAGAATCATTGTAAGGCTAGCGTCACACTAGCACCAAGCATCCGCCAAAAGGATGCTTTTTTTTCATCTACACATGTCTGAAAACAGATACATTAACGCACCCATAGACTCCAATAGAAAAAAACGCATGGCCAGATTGGTATGTGTTTGGCACTATGTGTTTTTTTTTAGCGCACATCATAAGGCCTGCAGCTTTTTTGGGCCATTTTGGGAAATGGATGCGTTAATTTAACATTGGAGTCTGCACATGCGTTAGCACATGCATTAAATGTACACACGTCATGTAAATGCCATGCTAAAAAATGCATCCTTTTAATGCATCCTTTTGGCGGATGTCACTACTCAAGTGTGACTCTAGACTAACTTTTTTAATTTGTAGAACATTCTGTAGTACACCAACACCACTTCCAGATCACTTTGGTAGTGGCTGTGAAGGACCCAGTGACATGGTAATACCAGCTCAAATGAGCCAGTATGATGAACCCCATAGTGATCCTCAACCCACTAGGCCTCAAGAGAACATCATCCCATATGTCAGTGTCCCTACCGCATCACAACCCAGATAACCACGTTCAAGAAGATGAAACATTGGGAAATATGATACAGATGTCCTACTACTTGATGGCCTATACTGACTTGAGGCCAATTGGAAGCTAGAAAAACGAGAGCTTCAACGTCAGATAGATGAATTAAAGTCGAAAGATTCGATTCATGGTAGTAATGAGTGGCAACTGCTCATGGCATCTTATGTGCCACTCCTTACTACCATAGATCTTGACTGGCAAATCGAATTTCGAGAAAATACACCTCCAAAAAAAGAAGACAGCCAACTTTAGGTACAGGCGAACCGTGACATGATGTTTAAGAACCAATGTGTGATGTACCTAGTATCGATCATTGCAATGAGGTGTGTGCTCCAGAAGTGTAATTCCATAATGTTTCCTGTGGCAATGTGTTTAGTTTTGGGCAATTGTCAGTTCTTTTTGGTTTGGGTCTCCCAAAATAATGGGCAGCAAGCCATTATTTTCGGTACTTTGTTTTTTTTTACATTCATAACATAACAGTGTGACAGCAGATGGGCAACCTGTCTATGTGTTTTTGTTGTCTATTGAAATTTTATCCCAATTCACATCTATGGGGGCTTGCGTTTCCGTTCCTATGCGTTTTTGCATGTGTTTTCCATTGAAAACAATGGGTACGTTAACGCGTGCGTTTGCAATGCATTTTTGGCACACATGCTGTCAAAAACGCATTGCAACCCAAACGGAAAAGCAATGCAGATGTGAAAAGGCCCTTTGTCTTTACTACTTATAACGTATGTGTCTTTCTACATAATGACGTACACTAACTACGTTCTGCAACATACATACATCCTGAAAAGTGAACATTTATCAGGCAATGAAGTACACATATTCAAGTGGCCTTGTAAGGTGATGGTTTAATGACTACCATACATAAGGATGTACATAAAGGTACAGTCACAAGTGGCAATATTGCTAGCAATTTCACTTGCAATTTGCTGGTTGCAGAGATATCATGGACACATTGTTCTATCTTATTGCTGTGTACAAATGGAACAATGTGTCCATGATTTCACTGCAACCATCAAATTGCCAGTTAAATTGCCTAGCAATACTACCGTACATAAGGACGTACATTACATCCATACCAAATTCATATATGATGATGAAAACAGGGGAACCCATTTATGCCTCCATGTACGCCACATAGTATCAAGTACATAGATATATCACACTACATGGGTCTCTAAGGCTGCCTTCACATTTGTCAAGCGCATGCGCACTTGGTTCCTATGTTTAACATAGGAATGCATAGTGCCTACGTTTGCCAGCGTTTGCTGCGTTCGGGTGTGGATGCGGAAGATATCTGCTCCCTCCAGGGTCCCCCGTCCGCACCCGGGACGCAGCATGTTGCATTTTTTGTGCGCTCGGGGAACTTGGAAAATCAGCAAGCTTCCCCAAGCGCACAATCCATGCATTGGCGTCAATGGGTCCGCAGTGTTCTGCGCTTAACAGCGCAGGAGAACGCTGCGGGCCCATTGAAATCTTTCCCGGTGGCCGCCTGTGATGTCACAGGAGATCACCGACTGCCACCAGGAGATCAGCTGAGCCTCTTATGATCTCCTCATCCCCGCTGCCGGTAATCTCATAGCGGTGTCGGCGGTGAGAAACAGCTGATGTGACAGCTGTTTGAATCTTTCCGCGCCGACATCTCCTTTCAGTGTCAAATCAGCTGTTTTAACCCCGCTGACACGTCCCGGAGCTTACCGGCAGCGGGGAGGAGGAGATCTCCGGCGCTGATCTCCGCCTCTGGCCCGCCCCCGGACACCGCCGATTGGCTGCCTGGACTCCATAGTGATGTGTCCGCAGGCGGATATTCTCCGCTGCGGACACATCAAAATGACCCTGCTTTTCACTGCGTTTGTGTCTGCATGCCATCAGCATGCAGACGCAAATGTGAAGGCAGCCTAAGTTTTCTGAGCTTTCCTGGGACACCAACGCAGATTCATAGTGTTCTACCTTTAGACCTCAATGTGTAATGCTATGACAAATATTAATGGGTTTACCCAAACAAAATACATATGTTGCTTGTCCAGATAAAACATTAGAGGGCAAACAGAAATGTAAATCAAACATCTATGGGAAAACACATTTAAACACAATAGTATTGGCCGTGATAAAAGGCAGAAATAACACAAGCAAAATGTTTTCTTTTTACCGCACATTTTAATTTCATAACACATATTGGCCAAATCATACATACAGGCCACTGCATCACTACCATGGGCAAAATAAGATTCCAAATTCATTAGAATTTACATGAACCATTATGACATACTCGGCAAGAAATAGGTTCAGTAAAATTGCATAAATGAAATGTGTTAAGTATGACCCTTTTTACAAATTATAAATATAGTCAATATTCGGACTATATGACAATAGTCGGGGGAATAACATTTTGGTTTGACAAACGGTTTTGCAAAGAAAGGAAAAGTAACATTACAAATGGTTGTGATTGAAATGATACATGTGACCACATAACGAGCACAGTTGGTTGGAAAATCAAACATGTGGTGCACCCATGGGTATCTCACCTTCAGTTAGAAAAAAGTCTGTAAATTGATTACGCACTGCCATTGCTGTATGAGGTGCACGCACAGTGGCATCCTTATGAGTGATGAATCCCAATCATAGGGATCAACAACGAGGGGATCATGTCGGCACACCACATTATGTAGACACACACACGCTTTAACAACACTATCAACATTTTTAGGATGTATTTGGATGCATATTAGCAAAACACACCATTTGGAAGACAAAATACCAAAGGCACATTCAACATATTGCCTTGCACATCTTAAACGAGTATTGAAGTAAAGACACCTGGAGGTTAATGTGCGACTAACATATGCCTTCATTAAATTGATGCTGAGTTGGAAGGCCTTATCTGCAACAACGACATAGGGCATGCTTGGGCCATTAGTTTATGGTAATGGGCACAGTGATGGTATGTTGAATCGGTTATTGTACCCATAACCCTTTCCCCATATTACTGTCTCTAAACATGCGAGAATCATTTGTACACCCATAAGTACCTATGTCAATGGCAACAAATCTACATTACGCATCGACAATGGCCATGAGCACAATATAAAAAAATTTCTTCTAATTATAAAAATTAGAACCACTATTGAGTGGCTTCTCTATACGTATATGTTTGCAATCGAGCGCCCCTATGCAGTTTGGAGAATTGGACACAAGAGAAAACCTCGCAGCATTTTCAAGTCACATCTCTAGTGTGGGTGGCGGCAACACCAGGGGCTGTGACTTGGACCATATGACCTCACAGGTCTTATGTACAATATAGCAAATTGTGGATCGGCCAATGCGAAACTGATAATGCAAAAACGCCTAACTTTCTCCCGTAGCCAGAATCTTGCAATGACAAAGGGAAAATATTCACATTTAAATTCAGGTATACATCAGATGAATGAGGGTTGATGTATGAGGCACATGATTGTGTAGAGTGTGTGTGGTTGAAAACAGTTAACAGTATAGATTTTCACATACCTCAGGGTGACCACTAATCAGCTGGTGAAATACTTAGCGGACATCTGGACATCTGTTATCCTGGAGAAGCTCAAGAAGCTCGTCAAAGGTAGTCACCGACATCCAGCGATAGCGCTAGAATTTCACCGGATTATCACGCAATAGGTGGTATAGCATTTGGAATGCACCATATTGAGAATGCAGCTCATTCACCTCCTCCACTCAGACACACCTTTGGATGTCACGTCTGCTCTGGCAACAGAGAAACAACAGGAAACGAAGTCTGAAAGTGTCACAGGCATGTTGCATGCAAAGGCACACACGACTTCCTAAATGGCTACTGGCCACACCCATCCAAAATTCTGCCCCTTTATATTGAGGATTGGTGTGACCAAGAAAAACGCAACCCCAATGGATGTGATTTAAAGCATTAACGCATGCCATAGGTTTAACACATCCTTTAACGCATGGTACATACAGTACAGGTTAAAAGTTTGAACACACCTTCTCATTCAAAGAGTTTTCTTTATTTTCATGAGTATGAAAATTGTTGATTCACACTGAAGGCATCAAACCTATGAATTAACACATGTGGAATTATATACTTAACAAAAAAGTGTGAAACAACTGAAAATATGTCTTATATTCTAGGTTCTTCAAAGTAGCCACCCTTTTGCTATGATTACTGCTTTGCCCACTCTTGGCATTCTCTTAATGAACTTCAAGAGGTAGTCACCGAAAATGGTCTTCCAACAGTCTTGAAGGAGTTCCTAGAGATGCTTAGCACTTGTTGGCACTTTTGCCTTCACTCTGTGGTCCAGCTCACCCCAAACCATCTCGATTGGGTTCAGGTCTGGTGACTGTGGAGGCCAAGTCATCTGGCGTATCACCCCATCACCATCACACCTCCTCCTCCATACTTCACGGTGGGAACCAGACATGTAGAGTCTATCCATTCACCTTTTCTGCGTCGCACAAAGACATGGTGGTTGGAACCAACGATCTCAAGTTTGGACTCATCAGACCAAAGCACAGATTTCCACTGGTCTAATGTCCATTCCTTGTGTTCTTTAGCCAAAATCTCTTCTGCTTGTTGCCTGTCCTTAGCAGTGGTTTCCTAGCACCTAATTTACCATGAAGGCCTGCTGCACAAAGTCTCCTCTTAACAGTTGTTGTAGAGATATGTCTGCTGCTAGAACTCTGTGTGGCATTGACCTGGTCTCTAATCTGAGCTGCTGTTAACCTGCGATTTCTGAGGCTGGTGGCTCGGATAAACTTTTCCTCCACAGCAGAGGTGACTCTTGGTCTTCCTTTCCTGGGGCGGTCCTCATGTAAGCCAGTTTCTTTGTAGCGCTTGATGGTTTTTGCAACTGTACTTAGTGACACTATCAAAGTTTTCCCAATTTTTCAGACTAACTGACCTTCATTTCTTAAAGTAATGATGGCCACTCGTTTTTCTTAACTTAGCTGCTTTTTTCTTTCCATAATACAAATTCTAACAGTCTATTCAGTAAGACTATCAGCTATGTATCCACCAGACTTCTGCACAACACAACTGATGGTTTCAACCCCATTTATAAGGCAAGAAATCCTACTTATTAAACCTGACAGGGCACACCTGTGAAGTGAAAACCATTTCCAGTGACTACCTCTTGAAGCTCATCAAGAGAATACCAAGAGTGTGCAAAGCAGTAATCACAGCAAAAGATGGCTACTTTGAAGAACCTAGAATATAAGACACTATATGGTGGCCTGATTCTAATGCATCGGGTATTCTAGAATACCTTGTAAACAGGAGTGAACTGCGTCACACTATGACTGACAGCCTTGTAAACAGCAGAGAAGTGTGTCACACTATGAGTGGCAGTTCAAATTGCGCGCCAATATACCAAGTCGTGCTCCGTTTCGCTGATTGGTCGCTGCCAGCTGCGGTGGCCATTCAGCAAAGCGTGTTTTAAAACACGCGCCAAGTGCGCTGATTGGTCGCCTCGACCGGTGGCGATCAATCAGCGAAGCGGAGCATGGCTTGGCAGGGGTTTTGATCCCTCGCCGCTGATTGGTCGCCGCTGAGAGTGGCGACCAATCAGCGGCACGGGATTCATATTTCCCGTCAAGCCGCGGCGCTTCACTGACTGGTTGCCGCCGGCTGCATCGTCCAATCAGAGAAGTAGCGCGGCTTGGTGCAGGATTTGAATTTTGGCCACCATATAGGAATACCCATAATGTGGGTGTTCCAATATGGCGGTCGGGGTACTACCACTGCAAGCTGATGCCGGTCATCTCCCGGCGGGCTCGCCGTGGACCACTGTGCGGCAGTAGATGAGCCGCAGCTACCATCGAATCTCCTGATGATAGTCGCAGCTGGACGCATATATCCTGGCTATAGCGACGCCGATGCATAGACGTCGCCAGGTTTCAGCTTGGCGCGAGTTTTGAATGCTCGCGGCTGTTTTGCATACGCTTCACTCATTGGTTGCCACGGCTGGCGGCGACCAATGAGCGCTGGCGCACAATTTACTGGACAGTCAGACACGATTAAGCAATTATATAGTAGATACCTACAGCAGTGTCAGTGTACAGTGGTGTCGGTGTGCAGCAGTATCAGTATTGTGCGGCGGTGTCGGTGTGCGGTGGTGTCGGTGTGTGGCGCTATCAGTGTTGTGCGACGGTGTCGGTGTGCGGCAGTGTCGGTATGCATCAGTGTCGGTGTGCGGCAGTGTCGGTGTGCGGCAGTGTCGGTATGCAGTAATGTTGGTGTGAAGCAGTGCCTGTGTGCAGCAGTGCCTGTGTGCAGCAGTGTCGGTGTGCAGCAGTGTCGGTGTGCAGCAGTGTCGGTGTGCAGCAGTATCAGTGTTGTGTGTCGGTGTGCGGCGGTGTCTGTGTGTGGCGCTATCAGTGTTGTGCGGCGGTGTCGGTGTGCGGCAGTGTCGGTGTGCGGTGGTGTTAGTGTACAGCAGTGTCAGTGTACAGAAGTATCAGTGTTGTGCAGCGGTGTCAGTTTGCGGCAGTGTCGCTGTGCGGCAGTGTTGGTGTGCAGTGGAGTCGGTGTACAGCACTATCAGTGTTGTGCGCCGATGTCGGTGTGGCGGTGTGTGGCGGTGTCGGTGTTCGCCGGTGTCGGTGTACAGCAGTGTGGGTGTACAGCAGTATTAGTGTTGTGCGGCGGTATCGGTGTGCGGCGGTGCTGGTGTGCAGTGGTGTCAGTGTGCGTCGGTGTCGGTGTTCAGTCGCTGGGCGAGACTAATCAGCGGGGGCAGAATGGAGCAGGACAGGATGGAGCGAGCAAGGCAGGATGGAGCCAGCGGGGCAGGATGGAGCCAGCATTGCCGGTGTGCGGCGGTGTCAGTGTGAAGCGGTGTTGGTGATAAACGGTGTCTGCGGTGTGTGGCAGTGTCAGTGTTGTGCGGTGGTGTTGGTGTTTGGCGGTGTAGGTGTGCAGCAGTGTCGGTGTCAGTGTGCAGTGGTGTGAGTGTGCGGCGGTGTCGGTGTGCGGCGGTATCAGTATTGTGCGGCAGTGTCGGTGTTCAGTCGCTGGGCGAGACTAATCAGCAGGGGCAGAAAGGAGCTGGGCAGGATGGAGCAAGCAGGGCAGGATGGAGCCAGCAGTGTCGGTGTGCAGCGGTGTCAGTGTGCAGTGGTGTCAGTGTGAAGCAGTGTCAGTGTGAAGCGGTATCAGTGTAAAGCGGTGTCTGCAGTGTGAAACGGTGTGAAGTGGTGTCTGCAGTGTGCAGCGGTGTCAGTATTGTGCAGCGATGTCTGTGTGCAGCGGTGTTGGTGTTCAGTGGCTGGGCGCGACTAATCAGTGTGGGCAGAATGGAGCGGGGGAGGATGGAGTGAGCGGGGCAGGATGGAGCCAGGGGGGCAGGGTGGAGCCGGGGGGGGGGGGCAGGGTGGAGGCAGGGGGCAGGATGGTGGCCGGGGGCAAGATGGAGGCAAGGGGACAGGATGGAGGTGGGGGGTCAGGATGGAGTGAGCGGGGCAGGATGGAGCCAGGGGAGCAGGATGGGGTCGGTGGCACAGGATGGAGGCATGGGTGGCAGGATGGAGCGAGCGGGCCAGGATGGAGCCAGGGGAGCAGGATGGAGTCAATGGGCCAGGATGGTGACGGGGGGCAGGATGGAGATGGGGGGCAGGATGGAGGGGGGGCAGGACGGAGCGAGCGGGCAGGATGGAGCCGGGGGAGCAGGATGGAGCTGGTGCGGCAGGATGGTGGTGGGGGGCAGGATGAAGGTGGGGGGGCAGAATGGAGGCGGGGGCAGGATGGAGGCAGGGGGCAGGATGGAGCGAGCGGGGCAGGATGGAGCCGGGGGGGGGCAGGATGGAGGAGTGGGGGCAGGATGGAGGGGGGGCAGGATGGAGTGAGCAGGGCAGGATGGAGCCGGTCCGGCAGGATGGTGGTGCAGGGGCAGGATGGAGGCTGGGGGCAGGATGGAGCGAGCGGGGCAGGATTGAGCCAGGGGGGCAGGATGGAGGAGTGGGGGCAGGATGGAGGCGGGGGCAGGATCCCCCTCACCCCCTCTGTTCTCACCTGTGGCTGGCTTAAGCGAGGACGGGTGCTGAAGTCTGTGCAGCGGTCATGTGACAGGGCGGGCTATGTAACATCACATCAGCCCACCCTGTCACATGACCACTGCACAGAGAGCGACTCTGTAGCTGGAGGCGACAGGTGAGAACAGAGGGGGGCGAGGGGGGAGGCGGGCAGGGGTGAGAATGGAGGGGGGGAGGATGGAGCGGCGGGTACTTGTGCAGGGGCCGCCGAGGACCTCTGATAGCCACGGATGGACACGTGTATCCTGGCGATAGGCATCTCTATCGCCAAGTTTCAGTTTGGCGCGAGTTTTGAATGCGCGTGGCTGTGTTGCATACGCTGTGCTCATTGGTTGCCGCGGCTGGCGGCGACCAATGAGCGCTGGTGCGAGATTTCGGCGAGAGATAGACATGATTAGGCAATTATATAGTAGATATTTTCAGTTGTTTTACACTTTTTTGTTAAATATATAATTCCACATGTGTTAAGTCATAGTTTTGATGCGTTCAGTGTGAATCTAAAATTTTCATAGTTATGAAAATAAAGAAAACTCTTTGAATGAGAGGTGTGTCCAAACTTTTGGTCTGTACTGTACATGTACACACATTGAATGTGACTGCGAGGGAAAAAAGCGCATTCTTTTAATGCATCCTTTTAGAGTATGCCACAGCGCAAGTCTGGCCCTAGCCTAAGTTATGCTATGATTCAACTTTTCCAAATGTTTTAGCAGTTCCATTTTATCTAGAACCACAATTTGACATATCCTTTTCTAAAATTGTGTACTCAGGGTAACTGAATTCACTATATAACTTTCTCACATTTCTATGCTGTTCCAATGATAGACATCCTCTCTGAAATACTAATGAAAACAGACTCATTTTACTTCTTTGCAACAGCAGTGATATTGCTTTATTCTAATTGTTTATGCTTTAACTCATCTTGTATCATGACATATTGCTTACTAATCATACAAGGATTTTTCCATTCTTTATGGCTTGCGTCTGCCCCTAGCCTGCAGGATCCATCAGAAACTTTGTTTCTGGCCGGAGAAGTGCATAGCGTTACCAGCAGGTAACACTCTGCGCCACCAGGCTATGGATCTCTATGGTAACTGGATGCTTACGGCAGCCGCCGGCTCCACATACAATCCCCGGATATGCGGTTTTGCAGAGAGCACAGCAAAACGCTGCAAACCCCGTTTCCTGTGTGCTCAGGAACAGCGTACATCCGGTCCTTATATGTGGAGCCGGTGGCTGCGCGAAGTGTCAGGCATCCATAGAGATGAATAGGCAGCTGGTGCATAGCGTTACATGCCGTTAACGCTATGTGCTCAGGCTGCCAAAGCAATATCACTGCTGTTGCAAAGAAGTAAAATGAGTCTGTTTTCATCAGTATTTCAGAGAGGATGTCTATCATTGGAACAGCATAGAAATGTGAGAAAGTTATATAGTGAATTCAGTTACCCTGAGTGCACAATTTTAGAAAAGGACTTGACAAATTGTGGTTCTAGATATAATGGAACTGCTAAAACACTTGGAAAAGTTGAATCATAGTATAACTTAGGCTAGGGTCACAATCGTGTTGTGGCATCCGCTAAACGGATGCATTAAAAGGATGTTTTTTTTTCTCACGTTCACATTAAATGTGTGTACATGCATGTACCATGTGTTAATGGATATGTTAAACCTATGGCATGCATTAATACTTTAAATCACATCGGTTGGGGTTGTGTTTTTCTTGGTCACACCCATCCTCCATACAAAGGGGCAGAATTTTGGATGGGTGTGGCCAGTAGCCGTTTTGGGAGCTGTGTGTTCCTTTGTGTGCAACATGCCTGTGACACTGTTTGTCAGACTTAATTTTCTGCTGTTTCTCTGTAGCCAGAGGAGACGTGCCATCCAAAGGCGTGTTTGAGTGCATGAGGTGAATGAGCTCCATCCTCAATGTGGTGCATTCCATGTCCTATACCACCCATTGCGTGATTATCTGATGAAATTCCAGCGCTATCTCCGGATGTCGGTGACCATTACCAGGAACTAATTGCCCACGCATGACCTATGTCATTGTTGCAGATGAGGCCTTCCAACTCAGCATCAATTTAATGAAGCCATATGCTAGTCACACATTAACCTCCAGCCATCTTAACTTCATAACTCGTTTAAGACGTGCAAGACAATATGTTGAATGTGCATTTGGTATTTTGTCTTCCAAATGGCTTGTTTTGCTAATATGCATCCAACTAAACCTAAAAATGTTGATAGTGTTGTTAAAGCGTGTGTGTGTCTACATAATGTGGTGTGCCGACATGATCCCCTCGTTGTTGATCCCTATGATTGGGATTCATCACTCATAAGTCTTCAGGATGCCACTGTGCGTGCACCTCATACAGCAATGGCAGTGCGTCATCAATTTACAGATTATTTTCTAACTGAAGGTGAGATACTCATGGGTGCACCACATGTTTGATTTTCCAACCAACTGTGCTCGTTATGTGGTCACATGTATCATTTCAATCACAACCATTTGTAATGTTACTTTTCCAATCTTTGCAAAACCGTTTGTTAAACAAAAATTTTATTTCCCCGACTATTGTCATATAGTCCGAATATTGACTATATTTATAATTTGTTAAAAAGGGTCATACTTAACGCATTTCATTTATACAATTTTACTGGACCTGTAACTTGCCAAATATGTCATAATGGTTCATGTAAATTCTAATGAACTTGGAATCTTATTTTGCCCATGGTAGTGATGCAGTGGCCTGTATGTATGATTTGGCCAATATGTGTTATCAAATTAAAACGTACGGTAAAAAAAACATTTTTTATTACTGCCTTTTATCACGGCCAATACTATTGTGTTTAAATGTGTTTCCCACAGATGTTTGATTTACATTTCAGTTTGCCCACTAATGTTTTATCTGGACAAGCAACATATGTATTTTGTTTGGGTAAACCCATTAATATTTGTCATGGCATTACACATTGAGGTCAAAGGTAGAACACCATGAATCTGCAGTGTTGTCCAGGAAAGCGCCAAAAACATAGAGACCCATGTAGTATGATATGTTTATGTACCTAATACTATGTGGTGTATATGGAGTCATAAATGGGTTCCACTTATTTCATCATCTGGGTTCAGTGGTGATAGGCCTTTGCTCACACTGGCCTCTTTGGATATCTGTACTATTTTTTAATACACTTTTATAAATTTGGTATGGATTTCACACGCGGCAATATTGCATGCAATTTCACTGGCAATTTGCTGGTTGCAGTGAAATCATGGACACATTGTTCTATTTGTACACGGCAACAAAATAGAACAATGTGTCCATGATTTCACTGCAACCAGCAAATTGCCAGTGAAATTGCCTAGCACTATTGCCGCGTGTGACGTACCTTTATGTATGTCCTTATGTACGGTAGTCATTAAACCATCACCTTACAAGGCCACTTGAATATCTGTACTTAATTGCCTGGTAAATGTTCACTTTTCAGGCTGTATGTATGTTGCAGAACGTAGTTAGTGTACGTCATTATGAAGAAAGACACATACTTTCTTAGTAGTAAAGACAAAGTTTTAATAGACAACAAAAACACATTGACAGGTTGCCCATCTGCTGTCACACTGTTTTATTAGGAATGTAAAAAAAACTAAGTACAGAAAATAATGGCTTGCTGCCCATTATTTTGTGACACCCAAACCAAAAAGAGCTGACAATTGCCCAAAACTAAACACATTGCCACAGGCAACATTATGAAATTACACTTGTGGAACCCGAACCTCATTGCAGTGATCAATACTAGGTACTTCACACATTGGTTCTTAAATATCATGTGACTGTTCGCCAGTACCTAAAGTTGGCTGTCTTGTTGTTTTTGAGGTGTATTCTCCTAGTAGGCAATTAAGTTTTTCTCAAAATTCAATTCACCGGTCAGGATCTTTGGTAGTAAGGAGTGGCACATAAGATGCCATAAGCACTTGTCACTCATTACTACCATGAATCGAATATTTTGACTTTAATTCATCTATCTGACGTTGAAGCTCTCGTTTTTCTAGCTTCTAATTGGCCTCAAGGTGGTGTAGGCCATCAAGTATAGTAGGACATCTGTATCATATTTCCCAATGTTTCATTTTCTTGAACGTGGTTGTCTGGGTTGTGAAGTGACAGGGACACTTACATCTGGGATGATGTTCTCTTGAGGCCTAGATGGCTGTGAATTACTATGGGGCTCATCATACTGACTGATTTGAGCTGGCATTGCCATGTCACTGGGTCCTTCACCGCCACTGCGAAAGTGATCTGGAGGTGGTGCTGGTGTACTACATAATGTCCTACAAATTGAAAAAGAACATCAGTTATAATGATTATGAAAGGGTAAAACAACAACAGTAGCAATTGATAATACTTTATTTACACTTACATACACCCCTCAATTGCTTTTTAACAAAAACATTAGTTGCTCGTAATTTTTATAAACCTTTGGGGGCTTTGCAACAGCACCACTACGATATTTTTTGTTCTCTTTGAAATCACGTACAAACCAGTCTATTATGGAACGCCATCTGACATGGACAGCGCTATCTGTAAGGTGAAGAAACATGACTATAAGGACCTGACATAATTTTAAATTGCAGGGGTACGATAAAGCAAGATTATCCATAAACAAACATTGTTTGTGGATCCACAAGCATTATCTAATTCCTGCTGTCTTTTCAATGACATGAATTTTAAAAGGTAGGGGCACCAGACACCTTCATGGCTATTGGTCTTTCTTATTGCTCCATAAAGACAGGCCGCTGTCTTATCCCCAGCCACCTGGTGGTGCTACGCCTACATCAACCAGTCAAGAATTTACAGTCCAAGTATAGAAAACAAATAGGCGGCACTCACCGTATGTTCGTAGGTGCTTTCTTTAATGAAGAGGCGCGGGGAGGGGGTCCGTGAAGGTACAGACAACAGGTCCTGTTTCGCGGTTTATCCGCTTCTATAGGTCTCGTAGAAGCGGATAAACCACGAAACAGGACCTGTTGTCTGTACCTTCACGCACCCCCTCCCCGCACCTCTTTAATAAAGAAAGCACCTATGACATGAATTTATAATTTGTAATTAGATGTTATATAATGGAAGCCCATTGATTTATATTCTTCACCGCATCTTGATGGCTGCTATCACCTTGAACCCAGATTGAATTGTGGGTTGGACTAAGTTGATGAGGGCCTCATTATCGATTTTCACATTTCCATCCACTATTACTACGCCCTTTTTTTGACTTTTTGGATGTGGTCTAATACACAAGAGGCTGCTTGCCTCTTTTGCCTTTGTGGGATTTCTTGTGAGACTTCTTGTGCTTGGATAGAATGAGGGAAAAAAAACACACACACAGTTAAGTTAAAGGGATCCTGTCACCCCCAAAAAAGGCGTGCATTTTAATGTGATTTGAAGATCATGCCTATTGAGGCGTGATATCATAAAGAGGGACAGCCTGCCAGGGTGACTATGAATACCATAGTCACTCATTATCATCCCTAATGAGGTACTGTAATAACATTTATCTTCAATTTCACTTGCTGCATAAAGGAGCTAAAAGGAGTGTAGGGTAAGTGTTACTATGCCCTAGGGACAGCTTTCAATAGCTTTTGAGGTATTTTGGGGGTGACAGGATCCCTTTAATTACACAAAATTACACATTAATCATCAATGCTCAAAATCACACATCCATCAAATTTTTATATTGCACAAACCTAACATATTACGCCTTTCACAATGGCAAACACAACTGTTGCAAACATCAACTTTGTTGTGGTACATTGTCCAATGAGAGGGCAATTTGGACAAAGTAATATTGAACACAAGGTACAAGATGACAGTGGTCACAATGATAAACCCCTGGTATCTAGAATGCATGACATGGGCACATGTTGGTGGTGAATGAACGACAGTCAGACATCCCATAAACTTCCGGATTATGCTGTGGGTGTGTGGGACTCAATGGACAACCCAAGGCAATTATGAAGGAGCAGTGGACTACTAGCCTGAAAGTTACCAGCTATGTTACATGGGAATGCCACATGTCACGCATTCAAACATGTGGTGGAATCACTCCATGTATGATGAATGATTTGTTGTACATGTGTGGGCCCAAAGGGTCCTGGACATTTCCCTCAGCGTACATAACAAAGGCCACGGTCACACATGCCTATCCTCTTTTTTAAGCCCTTAGAAAAACTGATCCATTTTTTTAAGTGTGACAATAGATTCCCCTGAGGTCCTGCACGTTTTTGGGACATTTTTGGACTGACTAATTTTTAACCAAAATACGCATACAAAAACGCAAGCGTTAATGCATGGTGCCTACATGTACCATGCGTTAACGCATGCATCTCCCATAGGACCACATATTAAAAAAAATATGCGTTTTTGCTGCACCCAAAAGCGCTGCTAGTAGTGTTTTTAGGGATGCTGCACAAAAGCGCATGTATTTTTGGAAAATGCACAGACACATGGGTTAACACATATGCATTTTTGGACTTTGAAAATAAAATGTTCAAAAACTAATTTAAGGCAAAAACGGATGGTATGTGTGACCCTGGCCAAAGTAACCCATTGTGCCCATGAGAACATTTACACCAGTCATCCCATATAGACAAAATATATGTTATCTGAAATGGTGTTTAGCTATCAGTGTCCTGTCTACAACCACAGTATAAACATTAGCCGTATATAGCGTCACAAGATCAAACTTACTCGAATCTCTTCTGAATCAGTAGTACTACAGGACGTTGCAGTCTTCTGGCAAAGGGGAGAAAAACATGTGCACATGATTAATACATACATTGACATGCAAAAACATTGTTGTTTGCAACAAGTAGCAAACCTCAGTATGGTTGCAGAGCATACTAACATGACCGACACATATCAGGTCCCTTTTACATCAATGATTTGGTGGATTTGAGGCAGTTCCTGCAAATTTACCACATCTGCCACGTAACGGTTGCACTTGCATCACACTTGCAGCAAGCCCCATTCATTCTCTACGGTACTTGCGGCAGGTGCGGCTAACGCGTTTTTTGCTGTAATCCAGCACTTGCGGCAATTGTGGCAGGTCCAAAAACTACAGATAGGTAGGTTAAATTAGCCTGCCGCAAGTGCCGGATTGCGGCAAAAAACGCATTTGCTGCACCTGCCGCAAGTCCCATAGAGAATGAATGGGGCTTGCTGCAAGTGCCGTTTCGTGCAAAAAAACACATTTGCCGCACCCACCACAAGTACCACAAGAACAGCAGCGACGCGGAAGATGCGGCAGATGCGGTAAATCTGCCGGATCTTTCGCAAATTACCAAAAAAACTCATGTAAAAGAGGCGTAATACACATATTAAAAAATGGTATATATCACAATCCTATACTTACGGAAGCATTGGAGCAGGAGGAGTCAGACAGGCTCTCAGCAATGGACAACTGCGTATCACTCATCTGTGGAAGAGACACACAAACATACATTTTTAATGCGTACTAATCAAAAGTCTTAAATCACATTAATAATAAACATGATTTACATATATACATACTTGTAGTGCAAGTAAAAGCACCTAGGGGTCTCTCACCACGCTGCAGTAGGTGACATCCTGGTTTTCAAGCAACTTTTAGTCACATCACGTGACCTGTAACATGCCTTAATTTGCATTTCCCGTTTGAAAAACGCATTAACAAATCCTGAAAAACCTGCATTCTTAAGTGCCATGCATTATGGTTGTGTTACTCATAGATTCCAATGATAAATTAACACAAAACACAGTCACATTTTCCAAAACGGTCCATAAAATGCTGCAGCCCATGTTACGATGTGCGCTACAAAAAATGCATAGTGACAAACGCAAATGGATGCTACAGCACTAGTGTGACCCTAGACTTACAGTAAGATGAAGTGCTCCACAGATCTGTGAACACATGCATATCCCCTGCAGAATATGAACCTGTGATGACACACCCATACTTCTTGTTTTCGGTGCTACAGAATTACCATACACTTGCAAGCAGTGGAGTGGAATAGTGAGACCTCTAGTTGTCATTACTTTGTGACCAGTGGGTGCAGATGCAAACACCATTTTTATATAAAATAATGTGATACATAGCATGCCTGATTTTTTTTAACATGTCAGGATGATAATCAGAATGTAATATATTAAAACTGAAATAAGGCTGAAAGTTGTCTATTAACCAGCATAATTGATTATAAATAAAAAAATATATATATATTTAAAGTATGATAAAAAAAATATGCAAAGTGCTGGTTTTGAACCTGAGGCCCCAAGTCCAAAGGGAGGAGGAGGAGAATTTACCACTATGCTATACATGCAGCTAAAAGCAGTGGGTGGTTTTGTTTGGCTCAGAAAATAAGCATGCAGACTTTCAGTCATTCTCTAAGCCAAATTGATGGTTGATATTTGATTTTTGATAGTTGACTCCTGATAGCGGATACCTGATTCCTGACAAATGTGTCATGACTCAACTATCAGAATAAAAATGGTTTTTGGACACACTGGGAAATCTGCATGTTTTTTCTGTAAGTCATAGAAAATCACTTCTTGCTACCAGCGTATTGGATGGACTGGTGGTATCAACGTCTGTCTTTGAAACTCAGGGTGGCAGATTTGAGACCAATACTTGATTTTTTTTGTTAATAAATTATGCTTGTTAATAGACAACTTTCAACCATATTTCACTGTTAATATTAAAAGAGAAATATGACTGAAAGTTGAGTATTAACCAGCAAAAAAATAACATCAAATACTGCTCTTACACCTGCGACCTTGTGTTTCATAGCCCCAAGCTTAAACCATTGGTCTATTCAATAAGCTGATATGAAGAAGTGATTTTCTTTGCATAAGGTGATTTTCTTTAACTAAAATACTAAACATACACACCGACTTCTCTGTGTATTAAAATCACTGAGTCTGATCTCTGACAAGTGTCCAGGGAAAGAGATCAAAGATCAAAAGATCAAGTATGAGAATCAGTTGTCAGTTGTCAATTATCAGATCCCAGTTGTCAGTTGTCAATTTTCAGATCTCACTTGTCAGTTCTCAGTTATCAATTATCAGTTATCAATTATCATTTATCAGTTATCAATTATAATTTATCAGTTATAATTTATCAATTCTCAATTATAATTTATCAGTTATCAATTATCATTTATTAATTATCATTTATCAGTTATCAATTATCAGTTATCAAGTAACAATTATCAGTTATCATTTATCAGTTATCAATTATCAGTTATCAATTAACAATTATCAATTATCAGTTATCATTTTTCAGTTATCATTCATCAGTTATCAGATATCAGTTGTAAGGTCTCAGTTGTCAGGTCTCAGTTCTCAGACTGAGATATGATTTCTCAGGTATCACTCAGTATTTCTGATGTTTGACTTTGGGGCTTGACCTAAAATGAACACCGCACTGTCGACGCCCAAACCCAGGCTGAGCAAAAAAGAAGCACAAGGTTGCTAATCAGACACCACAGTGTGAGCAAAGTCAGAAGATGGCAAAACACCAAATGAGCGCAGAGCAGAACACCGCATGACAATTATTCAATGACAAATCATTTCCAAAAAGTAGAACTATTTAATGCCATTTACGATTCCAGTATATTGCTATAATTAAGAACTTTTTAGTTGAAACACGTAGGAATTCTAATATGGATATTATTTGGCTGCCATGTTTTTAAAGTTAAAATAGGAAGGGGGAACAAGAGGCGCAATAGTGCCCTATCACTCAGACACTAAAAGATGAGAGGTATATTGTCAAAACCACTCACCTATTCCAGTTGTGATGACCCACAACTGGCTTGAAGGCATACAATCAATACCGGCTGCTGCAGGACCTCCACCAACCACTCGCACGTGGGAAGACTCTCAGGAAGCTGGGAAAAGGTGTATGACAGTCCGCGCCACCGGGTACCAAAGAAATCTCTTTATATCCCTGAGGAAGGCGCCAGGTGGAGCGCTGAAACATGTTGGAGAATAAAGGTAAAGCTTGAAATAACTTCCTGCATCCCAGGTGATTTCTTTGGTACCCGGTGGCGCGGACTGTCATACACCTTTTCCCAGCTTCCTGGATGTTTTTAAAGTTTGCCACCACACTGGCTGATGTTATCCCATCAGCAGGGGCGTACCTACAGCAGCTGCAGCGGTTGCAATTGCACCTGGGCCCCTTTGGTCAATAGAAAAAGACTATTGCTGTTAAAGATTTGTAATAATTGGGGGCCCCGTTGGAGCTTTCATATGGCGGCCCATGACCTTCAAGTTACTGCCCATCAGTGTTGACAATTTCAGATAGTCGATTTGCACTGTGTTTGGGGCATGACCCAATTGTCAGGTTACTTCATTTCTGGGGAAATTACTAGAGGAAAAGGGAAATGCAGAGATAATTTTTATCATATGGTAAATGTAAGTATTTGCTAAAACAAAATCAACAAAAAACACATGTATAAATGACAATGTTAATAAAAGTTCTCTAAAATGAGGAAATAAAAAAGGAAAGTGCTAAACGTTGGCTGCATGTCTTTTGCAGTTGTCTGCCAACTTAGCCTATCAGTCAGGCCTTATAGCAAACAGACGTGAATACAGTGGAGATTTACTGAACTAAATGCACCAGAATTGGACTTAATTGATTCCAAAAACCTGTCTTATACACTGTGAGCAATATTTATTATGTGTTTTTGACACAAATGATCTAATCAACAATAGGGTATGGTCTATTTAAAGGGGGCACATTCTTAGTGCACAGTACTACAACTAGTAGGAAATATCGTTTTAAAGCAAATAATCTAAAGATTTATTAATTTAATTTAAAACGGCATGAAGTGCTTCCACTTTACAATGTCTAAAAATTAAACCCAACTATTAAACTTGACCCATTTTTTACATTTAATGTGTTGTCAGAAACATATCTATTGTTAAAATCAGGTTTTTGTGTTACTTGTTTTATTTCTTTTCCAAATCATGATCATTTTTAAATAAATGCATAAATTTAGTAATCTTGCGATTTTCAGACAGGCCACTGGGGGCTATTTCAGACATATGCTTTCTTTACTTTTAATAAAGAATTTACAGCAGTTACATATCATCAGAGGCAGGAATACCTGGCAACATCTACTGTATATACACAGCTGATAACGCAGGTTCCACCAATCGCAGTAGTTGATGTCACAAATGACCCTGCTCCCCTTTACAGTGACATTTGCACATGTTCATCAGATGCTTCAATACAAAAGAATCATAGAATAGTAGAGTTGGAGGGGACCTCCTTGGTCATCTGGTCCAACCGCCTACTCAAAGCAGGATTCACTAAATCAAGCCAGACAGATGTCTGTCCAGCCTTTATTTGAAGACTTTAATTGAAGGAAGATTTACCACTTTTCCTGGCAGTCTGCTCCGCTCATTGATCACCCACTCTGCCTAAATTGTTTTTCTAATATCTAATCTGTGTCTACTCTAGAAATGAGTGAACCTTTTGATATTTGAGTTTAGTTCGCTGAGTGGGCATATGTTCACCGAATAGACTAGCGAACAGTTCACCAAACTTCCAAACACCATTCAAATCATTAGGAGGTAAAATCAAGGACCTAGAATACACCTTCAAAAAGGCCCAAAAGATGCCAAAACATCTCAAATTAGGGACAGACACCAGGAAAGTGCCATCTATTCCTCAGAGTAAACATTTTTATCATTGTGCATTGTGGATGCGTACGACAAGGCCCAGTATTTCAAGCTACAACATTGATCAGAAACAGAGATTTGAGTGACAAGTGTATGCATGGTACTCAGAGAGTCCTGTGAAATTCACAAAACACACAACAAACACACCCCAATAACAGTCTACACATTTATATAATGGGGTCTGACTGCATCCTGTCAAGTGCTGTGTTGGTCTTGTATCTGGATGCTGATGGTAAGAATTTTCGTACATATTTTGTTAGGACTCATGAGCATGGATATCCGTGACGTGGATCATGAACTTAAGTGTCTTGGCCAATACATGAACCAATACCCCATATGAAGAGTTTTGCGTTCATCATAAAAAACATTTTGCACTTTTTTATCGTCTGCGGGGTGCGGTTGCGCCCCTTGGGGTGCCATTCATCCAGTGGTGCTAAGACATCGTACTGGGCGGCTCGTTTGGTCAGGTGGCAGGACCAATGGGTAGCTATCAGATACTCTGCATGATATGTATCAGTGTGAATGGCATCCTATGCAGGCCCAATATGTGCATGGCAAGTCACCTCCCACATGTCTTTGTAGGTAGAGGTGATTTTATCCGTCTGCAGCTGCGCTTGCTCTACATAATGGGGTCTGACTGCATCCTGTCAAGTGCTGTTTTGGTCTTGTATCTGGCTGCTATACTATATGGCCCCCATAGTCCACCATATAGTATAATTCACCCCATAGTACTCCATATGCTATATTACACCCCAACAGTCTTCCATATAGAATATTACACCAACATAGTCCTCTATATAGTATAATACACCCCCACAGTCCTCCATATAGTATATTGCATCCCAGCAAGGTATTCGCTATTCCATTGATCAGGGATTACTTGATTTTTGGTGAATAAACATTTAAATGGCCAGTTGGGTCTCCTGTTCTTGCAATTGCAGTACCCTACAATAACCAAAAACAAATATGCACATACATGCAGATACACACACACACACACACACACACACTATATATATATATATATATATACATATGTATATACATATACATGTGCACACAGACACACACTTTCATATTCTACTCTTTCTATGATAGACATGTTAGGGATCCAGCCTCCTTACCTACTTACAGTCTCCCACCCCCATCCCAGGCTAGCTGTGGAGGGTGACCATATAGTTCAGGGACCAACTTAAAAGGGGCTGCAGGAATCAGTGAAAAAACACATAAAAGACAGGATTGATGACGCCTTCCTGCTTCTGCCGCTGTGGTGGGAACCTCCTCCCCCGTCCTCTGCTCTGAGGAACCTGTGATTCCTGGAGTAAGAAGAGGACAGAGGAGACAGCAAGACTCCAAGCAAACCAGTACCAACCTGGTGGCTGCCCTGGGTATGGGGCCCTCATATAAATGTTATTCTCCCCAACAGTCATGTGGCAGAAGTATTAATGTCACAGAGTACTACAGGAAGAATTAGTAAGGTGGATCAATGACATGTATAGCCCTATTGGGCAGGGTGCCCTCATATGTCATGGAACCGCGCCAATACATTTTATGCTCCATCACATCACACTCAGGTGGCACAAGTATTAGGTTTATAGGCTACTACCGGAAGAATTAGTCAGGTGGGTCAGTGACATGTATAGGCCTATTGGGCAGGGGGGGCTCATTAGTCATGCAACCGCTCCAATAAATGTTATGCTCCACCACACTTAGGTGGCACAAGTATTAGGTTCTAGAGTACTACAGGAAGGATTAGTTAGTTGAGTCTGTGACATGTATAGGCCCATTTGGCAGAGGGCCCTCATACGTCATGCAACTGCTTCAATAAATGTTATGCTCCATCACACTCAGGTGGCACAACTATTGGGTTCTAGAGTACTACCGAAATAATTGGTTGTGTGGGTCAGTTACATGTATATACATATTGGGCAAGGGTTCCTCATATGTCATGTAACCATTCCAATAAATTTTATGCTCCGCCACACTCAGGTGCCACAAGTATAAAAGTCACAGTACTACAGGTAGAATTAGTCAGGTGGGTTAGTGATATATATTAGCCTAGTGGGCTAGGGGTTCTCATATCTCATGAAAACGCTCCGATAGATCTTATGTTCCACCACACTCAAGCGGCACAATATTAGGTTACACACAGTACTACATGAAGAATTAGGTGGATCAGTGACATGTATTGGCCCAGTAGGTAGGGGGCCTTCATACCTAATGCAACTACTACCATAAATTTTATGCACTGCCAAACTCAGGTGGCACAAGTATTAGCTTCATGGAGTACTACTGAAAGAATTACTCAGGTGGGTCAGTCATATGTATAGGCCTATTGGGCAGGGGCTCTCATAACTCATAAAACCACTCCAAAAAATATAAAGCTCACCACATTCAGGTGGTGCCAGTAAAAACTTCACTGACTACTACTGGAAGAAGAATTCAGGTGGGTCAGTGACATGTGTAGTGCTTAGAGAATCCTGCTAAATTCACTGCATAAATACACACAACAAAAACACCCCAAGAAGAGTTTCCACAATTCCAAACATTTGGGACCAGACACCATAAAAATGGCATCAATAGACCCAGAGTGAAAATTGGAGAATGGTGCAGCCTGCATGCATAGCACAGGGTCTGGAACAGGGCCTGGCCTAGCATTTGAAGTTTAAACATTGATAAGTAACAGGTGGATGGGTGACATGTTTAGGCATCGTGCTCACAGAGCAATGCTAAATTTAGGAAACAGACAAAAAGGAGACCCCAAGAAGAGTCTCCACATTTCAAAAAAATGTAGGGCCAGACACCATGAAAGTGGCATCAATTGACCCAGAGTAAAAATTGTAGAATAAAGAAGCCTGCATGCATGGCACTTGGTCTAGAACAGGGCCTAGTATAGCATTTCAAGGTTAAAAAATTGATTAGAGGATAGTGGTCGATGAGTGACAGAATTGAAATTGTATAATGGCGAGATCAATGCAGCACATTGAAAAGTACAATATCACAAAGTCTGCCCAGTCTGCCTCTGGGATGAAAATGTCCTTGGAGATCCATGACTTGTTCATTTTGATGAAAGATAGGTGGTCTACATTTTCAGGGCCATAGTGTCTCGAAAGCTTGCTATGTTTACCATCTTTTCAGTTAGCTCTTAAAAGGTATCAACCACAAGGGACAGCCTGATGCACTTATCCATTAGGACACCTCCAGAAGCACTGAAGACATGTTCAGAGAGAACCCTGGCTACCGAGCATAACAAAATCTCCAAGGTGTGACTGGTCAGCTCAGGTCACTCCTCCATTTTTGAAACTTCAAATGCAAAAAGGTCCAAACTCCCCTGATGGCATGTATACTGAGCTCTAGATACTCCTGGACCATCCTCTCCAGTAAGTTCTGCCGGTGAACGGGATGGTTTAAATAATTGATCAAACGACTCCCAATGTTTGCCTCACAGTTAAACTGCTGCTGCTAATGTTTCGACGCTGGTGACTTGACGTTACACATGTTGGAAGTATAAATCTGCAATGCGTACTGTGTGCTTACTACTGTGCTGGGGAAAAGCAGTCCTAAGATTGTCTGCAAACTTTTCTTGATACTCCAGCATGTACATGTCCCTGTCCAAGGAAAGAAGCAACTGGTTAAATTTACTTTTGTACCACGGATCCAACAGTGTGGTAACTCGGCAGTCATCACTAATTTGACTCCTAACGATACTATCATAATATTGCAGATGTGCAGCAAGAAGGCGCTCATATGTCTGACGCATGCATGAGGCTCAAGTCCTTGTTGTGTTGGTGGCGGCATAAAAATTGAGCTTCCTTCCCTCCTCCATTTCCTGCCAACCTTGGACAACAGAAAGGGGAATAATTTCTTCCTCATCTCCTGACTGTTCTGTGTCCACCACCTATTCATTCTTGTCCTCTTCCATTTATTCCTTGGCTCCTGCACCTTCACTGCCAGTTTGTCTGGTACCATGAGCCTTACTATGTCGCTTTTCTCCACCCTGCCATGCCACCTGGCTGTGTGATGAGAGTAGAGACCTTTGAGATATTGGTATTCTTTCCACATCCTCTCTTCCTCTGGTACCACCACCTCATTCCGTTGACTTTTCAAAGTTTGCTCCAGCATGCAGCTGTCTGGAATAGTGATGCTGATGATGGCATCATCAGCGCTAACCATCTTAATAGCCATTTCAAAACTGTGCAGAAGGATAAAAAGGTCCTTAATCTGTGCCCACTCTGCAAGCATCACTTGCACCACATTATGCATAATTACATAATGCGCCAAGGCTTGTCACTGCTGCCACAGTCACTGCAACATGTGCAGAGTGGAATTCTTAATCATAGGACGCTGTGTTAGAAACGCGTCAGAGAGACTGCCTTAAGATCTTGTACACCACTATGTTACCTTTCTAAAGATGTCTCAGTAAAGAAGAAATATTTTTAATACAGCTGAATGTGCGGATTATTCCATTTTCTCCTTGTTGTTATCCGACTGCATGAGCCTCAGTGGAATTCAACACTTCGGAGTTAATGCACCAGCAGGTGCCTGCAGATGGTAAAACCAAGCACTGAAATTCCAGGCATGGTGAGCTCTTACATTTTTCGTTATTACTGAAAAGGAGGACAGGCCACTTGATGCAGTGCTTGGCATAAACTGTAGCAAAAGCTCTGTCTGTGCCTCATACACAACTCCTATCGCTCTGCTGCTGGCAAACAAAGAGATTGGAGTAGGCTGTCCAGTAACAGAAGTTATGACTTTGCTTGAGATACGAGGAGCTAGTGTTTGGTCAGTAACATTAGTAGTAGCACCTACCCCACGTACATCTTGAACATCAAGCTTGCTCCCCCTTCCGCAACGCCTATTCCCCTTTCCCTTTCCACCACGATGTTGGGATTTCCCATTCATTTTTTATGCACACAGATTTAAAAAGAATTTGTTTGAGGCCAAACTCAGCCTTTTTAAGGGAAAGTGAAGGATTTGGCAATCACTAGTTTGAGGCCAAACACAGCCTTTTTAGGGGAAGTGAAAGATTTGGCAATCATTGGTTAGAGGATAAAAAGACTTTTTATTGGAAAGTGAAGGATTTGGCAATCACTGGTTGGAGGCAAAAATGCATTTTTTAGGGGAAAGTGAAGGATTTTTCATTCACTGCCTTGAGACAAAAAATGCCTTTTTAGTAGAAAATGAAGCATTTGGTACTCACTCCTTGTAATGAAATATGTATCTCAGGGACTGGACACCAGAACAGTTAAGGGGTTAAATTCCATGTCAGTCCACAAGCGGTCACAACATGCTTTTTTAAGTACAAGCTGGGTTTCCAGTCATTGTGACTGCAGGTCTCCTTCTCCATCTTAGAAAAAGCACAGTGAAACAATTCACACCTGTAGCCAGAAAGAGAAGGGGATGAAAGACTCCACCAAATGCTTAGTATAGCAGTTGATATTTACTGTGGGAAAAGAATTGGTTTAGACAAAACAGCATTTAAAAAAAATAATATATGCATGGCTAAATTAGTGAGTGTCCAATCATAGACACAGAATTAGAATATTAAAATGGAAGGCCGGTCTAGAAATCTGACCCCCCCAGTCTGAGTCTATAACTGGACTCTCTCAGCTAAAGTCCTGTGTCACAGAGATGGGTCAGCTGAACGCTGCTGTGATCATCATTCCATATATTCGCTCTCTCCATCGGGCAACAAAAGTCAAAGTTTAGGTTTCTGTAAGTTTCTCCTTTTTATTTCATGTGGTTTGCATGTGTTAATGTCATTTTATTATTTCTATTTTATAGCTTTTTTATGTAAGCACTGTACTTTTTATATAAAAGCTTAAAACTTTAATAAGTCTGAACCTTGTACACTCTAAAGAATTCACAACCCTAGAGAGGTGTGATTTTGTTGAATGTCTGATAAGTCTTAGTTTAGGGGAACTCATCAGCCCCCCCAAATCCGGTGAGTGGTGGCAGCGTGTGTGAAGCGGGTGCGCAGTCGGAGTTGGGGTGTGATTGATGCTCCCTTTCAGCATAGAACAGAGGTTGAGTGCTAGATTGAGTGAGAGGAGATTAACCCTTGCAGGCGCAGCCTCAAGTCACATGCTAAGAAGTGGGTACGTGCTTTGAGGCCAAACACAGCCTTTTTAGTGGAAACACAAATATTTGACAATCACTTGTATGCAAAAAATGCGGCTTTGGCAACACCCACAGATTTGGGATTCCTACTTGTTCTCAGCTAAAGATACCTACCCTATTCCATCTAAAAAGTGATCAAGTAGCTAGCTATCTTTTTCTGCTGCACAAATGGAACAGCATGGAGTAGCATGGAGTGGTAGCAACACTGTCCCGAAGCATTAACACTCTGAAAATGGGGGTGACTGGAATTGGCCGCTTCCTATATCCTGAGGGACATGTTAGTTAGGCAGCCAATGAAACAAGCCAGCCAATGACCCAAGCCCTTATGTCATCGACTTGTGGGTGTTTTAGGTGCACTGATTGGCTGCCAGCCCAGAACATCCTCTCCTCATCTCCTTCCCTCATCAAACACATCCCACCTGCTATCCTACACTGTAAGTTAGAAGAAAAGCATCACTTAAACACAGTAATCTTTTTTTTATTTAATCAATTATTGAACAAAGCCATGTTAGTTGATTTTTTAGTAAATTTTAATCATGAACCGAATCCGCAATGTTCATGCCAAATTTGAAATTGGCAAATAGGTTTGGGAAAAGTTTCCTCATCTCTAGTTTCCTCACATTCAGTTTCATCCCATTGCTTCTAGTCTTTCTGAATAAAGCTGATCCTACTACAGGGTGACAGCCCTTGAGATAGTAGTAGGCAGCTAATAATTCCCCTCTCGGTGTTCTTTTTAGCAAGCTAAAAATTCCCAAATCCTGTAGCTGTTCTCCATAGGACATGGTTTGCAGACCATTCAACATTCTAGTCACTATTCTCTGAAGTTGCTCCAGTTTATTGATGCCTTTTTTTAAATGTGGTATCCAGAAATGGACACAGTTATTCAAGATGAGGTCTGACCAAAGAGGAGTTGAGGGAGATAATGATTTTATGTGATCCAGACTGTATGCTTCTGTTAATCCATACCAGAATTGTGCTTGTCCTGCATCACACTGATGACTCATGTTCACTCTGTGATCTATTAGTATACCCAAGTCTTTTTCACACGAGCTGTTGCTTATCTCTATTCCTCCCATTCTTTATATGCTTTTTTCATTTTTATTGCCAAGATGTAAAACTTTGCATTTCTTTCTGTTAAAAACCATTCTGTTAGTTGATGCTGACTATTCTAATTTGTTTAGATCTTTTTGAATCCTCACTCTCTTCTCTGGTATTAGGTACCCCTCCTAGTTTTGTGTCATCAGCAAATTTAATCAGTTTACCATCAATTCCTTCATCTAAATCATTGAAAAAGATGAACAGCACAGGGCCTAGGACAGAGCTCTGTGATACCCCACTTGAGACATTCTTCCAACTGGATTTGCAGCCATTTATGACCACTCTTTGGATCGATCACTAAGCCAGTTATTAATCCACTACGAGTTGCCTTGTCTATTCCATGCTTGGTAATTTTTTCAATAAGGATGGTATGAGATACTTTGTCAAATGCTTTGCTGATGTCAAGATATATCAGATCTACTACATTTCCCTTATGTACCCAGTAAGTGATTCTGTGAGGCTAGGTTCACACTTGCGTTTTGACCCTAGTCTAACGTATTGCGCATAAAACTTAGAGCATTTCCGTGCAGCGCTATGCACTGTCAGACAACGCAGCACCTAGTTACCTGATTCTTACCTTGACAACCAGGCACACACAAAGCTGCAGGGAGTGCACTTTAGCTGAGCGCACAGGAAACGCTGTAGACAACGTTTCTTGTGTGTTGTTGTAAAGCGCACTCCCTGCAGCTTTGTGTGTGCCTGGTTGGCAAAGCAAGCATCAGGTAACTAAGGGCTGCATTGTCTGGCAGTGCTTAGCATTAACGTTACGTGCTGCAAGGAAAAGTGGTAAGTTTTCTGCACAATCCATTAGGCTAGGGTCAAAACGCAAGTGTGACCCTAGCCTCATAAAAATAAATTCTATGATAGCATAAATAAGGTGCAAGTGAGTTATTTGCTACAATATATATATATGGATATCTTGAAACAACTGTATTTGAAAGTTTATAAAAGCCCCAGTGCCGGTATGAAAATTGGAACAAATTGGAAAATTGGAACAATTTTTGTTTTTAATACAGATTCTGAAATGAAAAACAATACATTACCAAAATTTAAAAAAATTGCACAAAAACCTGATTTAAAGAATTGGTAATTTTCTGATGACACATTCCATTTAGCCAGCTCACACCTTTCTTATCTGGTTGTTGACTGTTCCCACCAGGGGCGGAACTACACTGGTGCAGCCGGTGCAGCTGCACCAGGGCCCCGACCGGTTAGGGGGCCCCTTCAAGCCTGGAGGGGCCCCCAGCCGACCCCCAAGCCGCCGTTACCAGTCGGGAGAGCGCGGCTCTCAGCGCGGCTCTCCCAGCCGACCCCCACAAGCTGCCGTCACAGGCGGGAGAGCGCGGCTCTCAGCGCGGCTCTCCCAGCCGACCCCCACAAGCCGCCGTTACCAGTCGGGAGAGCGCGGCTCTCAGCGCGGCTCTCCCAGCCGACCCCCACAAGCCGCCGTCACCAGGCGGGAGAGCGCGGCTCTCCCAGCAGGACCAGGCGGGAGAGCGCGGCTCTCCCAGAAGCAGCGGTAAGAGAGCCCTCTCCCAGCACCAGCACCCCCAATACCCCCCCCCCCCACCTCCCCCCAACCCACACCTGCACCAGGGCCCCCGGGGTGACGGTCCGCCCCTGGTACCCACTATAAATACTACATGGGGTGTGTTAACTTCTGCATCTATAACAATTGCTTCAAAGCATTTAAAGTAAAAAAATTTAAAGAAATAGTCATTATTCTTGAAAATAGAATTGATCAGTAAATTTAACTACCATATGTAGCCTTTTGTGATTACCAAAGGTTACCTACTGCCCTTTACAGTTTGATGTTTAGATTTGTACAATTGCATTCCCTTACTACAGACAGCATATACTGTAGAAAGGACCGCAGAAGCTGTTCGTATTCGGAAAGAATTGAATCACATAGATAAGCATAGGAGACGTGTACAGAAAACACATTGGGTAGATTTACTATTGCTAAAACATGAACACAATCTAAAGTTAGAGGATACTGTCAGATGCTGACAAATCCATAACACGGGCATATGCTACACTCAGTTTCCTGTTATGTACCACTTTTTTGGTATTGTACTTTAAATTTATACCTCATGCTTAAAAACTGGTGCATGCTACCAATAAATATCTGTAGTATTTTATATTGAGAAACATTTGGGGCCTTCTTCCTGGACACTTTTATAAAGCATCTAAGAAGTAGCCAACACCTGTTCTATTAGCGCGAAGTGTCTCAAATGATTTGCGTCAGAATTTTGGCAAACCTAACACGAGAATTATGGTACAATAGTTATAGTAGTCATGTTTCGTCAGAACTTAAAGTAACAGTGGAGGCATGAAAAATAAGTCAACTAGAAAGGAAAATGTGTCAGCTTTTAAATCAGTAAAAGGTATATATAGTTTTATTCAGAAAAATATATTTATAAACACAAAAAAGGCACACTAAAAAAGTACATGCCAGACTAGCACGCAAAAGAGGGTAAAAGTAGAAAAAAAATACATGGTGGATTGAATTGGATGTGTTTTGAACGCTCCCTGCATTCTTATTCTTGGTTAATATGCATACTGACTGAACAAAGAAGCAGGTATAAATAAGACATGTAATTAAATACCGATACAAAACACAGAAATATTAACAAGCACCTGTAAAATCACAACGCGTATAGACAATTTACGTAGAGCTCAGGAGAAATCACTGAAAAATCATAGTGAAAGCACAAGAAAAACAAGACAAGACAAATTATATATGCAAAAAAATACAAGTCAAATACAGAAAATCATATACAAATAAAACATTTTTGGAATTAGAAAAATGTACACAAAATATTATTATTGTATCATAAATTCCTATTTAAAATGTAATCCTTAAGGTGCTTGAATATTTGAAGAAAAAATCCAGAAAGCTTCCCTATTACGTAGGGTTAGCTCCCTGTCACTTCCTGGGATATAACTGGGTAAAGAAAGACTCAATGGCATATGAAGAAAAACCCGCAATGCTGTGATGATGATTGGAAATTAAATGATTGGACACACTAGATATTTTCCAGTTTGTCTGCTCAAAGATATCATACGAGTGCTTTCTTATTCTAAACCTATATTAACGGCTGTGGAAGCAAAATTTTAAATTGCAGATATTGCACTCAATTATATAAACAATTTGAGTTGTAATTTAAAAAAATGTTTTATCGGATAATGTTGACTAGTGTCATAACTACTGAACAGTTTACTTTTGTTTTAAACAGTACATCTTCTAAAGAGTGGTTTTCCACCTTTGTAAAAACCACAGACTAACAACTATGTTTCTGATTTTTTTTAGATAAATCTGCTTTAAGGAGGCTTGGGGACAGAAGACCGCCTAATGTTGGCACTGTGTAATACAATTATGATAATAATTTGCAGGATCATGTCCATAATAAAATCTTCCCTGCATAAATGTAATTTTCATCTGGCAATATCTGAACTTGCTTTAAAATGTGTGTGTCAGAACCAATGTAGGTTTATTGATGATATGTTGCTTTGTATTCTTAACCGCATGTTTGTAATTAATGATCTAACAAAGCAGACCTGGATTTTTCTCCACTATGTTCAAAGCAAGGTCAAAAGACCATCCTGGATCATTTCTATTTTTGAACCTTTGGATGACAATATTAGACTCTTTATTGAAAGAAGTGGTTTAACTACAGTTGTGTTTTGCTCTTATATTTTCCCTAAAATGAATGGATTTTATAGTGTATGCTGAATTAAACCTTTCTGCTGATGTGAGTTTTCTATGTGTTCTGGTAGAGATGAACTCACCAGGAAAACTTTCTAATTTGAATCCAAAAATTTAATAGAATGAAAGTGAAAAACTAGCGAATTGAAGATTAAATTGGTTATTTTTTATATAGTCGGCATGATGGTATAACCAATACAGGTAATTATGGACATGATCCTGCAAAATAATATCAGAATTGTATCCCACAAAGCACCAGCATTAGGCGGGCTTGCATATATCGTGTAACTTTTTTATATTTTGTTCTTTTCTCATGTTTTTTTCTGTGATTTTTCAGTGATTTCTCTTGGGCTCCAAGTATGTTATTTGTCTGTGGTGTGATTTTACAAATGCTTGTGAATACTCAGATTTTGTGAATAAGTATTTAATGTCTATTTATACTTATCTATATTATTAAGTCAATATGCATATTAACTAAGAGATAAGGCCCTGTCACACATAACGAGATCGCTAGCGAGATCGCTGTAGCATCACAGATTTTGTGATGCAACAGCAATCCCTTTAGCGATCTCGTTATGTGTGACATGCACCAACGATCTGGCCCCTGCTGTGAGATCATTGATCATTACACATTGCTCTGGATCATTTCTACGTCGTTGCGCTCCCCTAGGAGTGCTACATCATTGTGTTTGACAGGGACAATGACCAACGATCTGAATGCTACGCTATGGAGTGACAATTCCCAATGACCTCGGTATAATCCTGGATCGCTAGTGCATCTTTTTTCACATCGCTGGTGAGATACCTGTTTGACATCTTACCATCGATGTGAAAAACGATGCACCAGCGATCTCTGCACATCGTTATCGTTATCAGGAACGCTGGTGCGTCGTTATGTGTGACTGAGCCTTAAAACTCTTAAGAGCAGTCGAAATGCATCAGATTCCATCCTGCATCTATTTGTTTTTCTACTTTTCCCCTCCATTGTGTGCTATTCTAGCATATACGTTTTAGTGTGCACTTTGTTGTTTTTTATAAATAAATATTTATAAATAAAACTTCATATATTTTTACTGATTTGGTAGTTGAATAATTTCCCTTTCCTGTGCATCTGTGAAGTGTTGGAATATCAAGCTTCTGGTGTGTCCAACATTAAGGACTTTAAGTTTGTGTGAGCTGGCCCTTGCTCCTTTTTCCTATGAAAAATAAGTGACCTCAGTAGCCAATAAGCTGTGGCTGATCAAATGCAGCAGTAAATGGATGCTCCCCACTGCAAGGAAGCCAGGAGACAAGCAAGGGACACAGTAAAGATCCTGTAAGTGAGTGTATATGGACAGTGGACAAGCCTTTATATGGGTTAAATGTAGAATTACATTATGATAGAGGGTGCATACTACAGGGTGCATTCCCTGATCATCTCTCACCTCAACTATTGCAACTGTCATGCTCTCTGGCTTTCTTTCTAGCACTTTTGCAAACCTCCTATCTATTCTAAACTCTGCTGCTCAACTAATCCACCTGTCTGCCTGCTATTTCCCAGCCTTCCTCTCTGCCAAGCCCTTCACTGACTTCCAATTGCCCACAGACTCCTGTTCAAAACCCTAACCATGACATACAAAGCCATCCCAAACCTGTCCCCTAAATATATCTGACATGGTCTCCTTGTATTCACCTACATGCAATCTGCGGTCTACTCAAGATCTCCTTCTCTATTCTCCTCTTATCTCTTCTTTCACAACCGCATACAAGACTTCTCCCGTGCATGCTCCATACTCTGGAACCCTCTACCCCAATACATCAGACTCTTGCCTACCATGAAAATCTTAAAATGGAACTTGAAGACCCACCTCTTCCAAAAAATCCTTTAACCTGCAGTGATCCTCAGTCCACCAAACCGCTGCACAACCTGCCCTTACCTCTCCTAGTGTATTTTTACCCATCTCTTGTGGGCTGGGTCCTCTCTCCTCCCATGTGTGTCTTGTATGTTCATAATTGTTGTGCTTGTTTATGTATGCCTCTTTTCACATGTAAAGCACCATGGAATAAATGGCACTATAATAATAAATGATAATAATCATTATTAAGATATCAGCCATGATTTGAATGTCAATGGGCATCATGGTATGGAAAATAAATACATTGTGTCATTACAAAGCAATAGTATTATAGAATTATATTATAATCCACCCGGAGTTGCATACCTCAGTTATGAGGTATTTTTGTTTTTAATTTAAAAACTTGGAAATGTTGCAATCTTTAATCAAGATCACATTTTTTAACTTTTTTCCACTCATAAATACCTACGTATGTCTTTTTTGATTTATTGTCAACGTCTCCCGTGTTGCAAACATGTTTCTGATGACAATTTGAGCTCACAAAAGGTGAGAAAAGGGCCAGTGCTTATAAGGTAAAGCTATCAGAGCCAAAAAATATTGATAAACTATAACTCCAACTTCTGGTGTACATAGAACAATAAGGTTTAATAGTTTTTATTTCCATATAATGTTTATTTATCCCTCAGGAAGGGTGTAATTTTGTAAGCTAAAACCTTATCTTAAAAAAGTCAAGTCTACCAAGGAAATGGTGAAATTAATATTATGTTTTATCAGAAACCAGTAGACTCTTCTTCTAATGAGGTTTGATGCGTCATAGCATAGAATATTAAATTGAATGTGGTATAAGAAGAAGTAGTTTTGTAAGTACACTGATAACAATTGAAACAGGTACTTTGTCATTTTTAGAAGGTTAGCGTTTAGGCATACTACGAAAAGAAGGGAAATGGCCCAAGGAGTCAAATGCTGTTATGGAGCCGGAACGTATCCCATCCACCTCTACTTGAATGAGCTTATCTCATATGCACGTACTGAGCAGATGTAAATTGACCTCTACTTCTCTTCCCTTTAATAGAATTCTAAAACTTTAAAAACGTTGAATATTTTACAATAATGGGTACAGAAGCACGACCTTAACATTTTAATGGCTTAAGCATTTATAAATGTGTATGTAGTATAGAATAGGTGTATTATATACTCCCCAGTCACCAACTTATCTTGTTTGCATAGCCACTCCGACCCTCTTCTGATAATTTTAGTAAAGTTCCCACTGTCCAGATCAGACATGACTCTAACTGTGAGCTGAAAATCCCTTTTACAATTTAAGCCACTGGAGCATCAAAACAAGGCTCCATTGACTTACAGTGCAATAGTAACTTGTGGCTTACACCTAAACCCCAGTGTGAGCTGATTGATCAGTATAGTTGTCACATGAAAAAGAAGAGGACTGGAATGGTGTTGAAAACTAGGCAAGATAGCAACCACTGAGCATGTTAATATCTTTATACTTTGCTACGTGTACATTGACATAGGTTTAGCTCATATATAGTTTAATGAAAATGCTTCTTTATTGAAAAAGTTATACAGTAGTAGTGATGAGTGACCACCATGGTTTCCTGAATGGTGACCTCAGGTGACCTCAGTGAGTTTCTACACACCTGGAGCAGAGCTGGCGGTGATTGACATGCGCGGTAGAGGTTCTGGTCACCATAGTAATCAAGTTATGTATCTAGATCAGCTGACACTATCTGGTCACGAGACACAATTGCTATGGTGATCAGATCAGCTAACCACGCATGTCACTCACTGACAGTGTGGATGCAGAAGTGAGAGGAATGTCGGAATATGGACAGTGCAATCAAGCAGCAGAGACACGGAAAGATGATCTGTGTGTGGTCGGTCGACAGGGTAGAGGGTACTCGGATACCGACACAGGTTGCTACTTCAGTGGGGATCACGGCTGGTCGGGTCCTGGTCCCATGCCCTGGACACTCAATGGCTGAGGGGAAAATTATTTGGGATGGGGGATTATTATATGTGACGCCACCTGTGGTACCTGTTAATGTAGTTACCAGCGCTGCAGCCGGCCGCTGAGGTGATGGTGATGCAGCTTTGGGTAGTACAGCTCCCCACAGGTGAAGCTTTACCTCAGGGCAGCGGGGTGGATGAGGGGAGTAGTAGTCCTTGGCTCTGTGTAATCAGGTAACACACACACAATAGTATCTGTTTCAGTACCTTTTTACTGATGTCAGGTAGCAGGTGCGGTCCAGGAGGGTAACCAGGTGGCCAGTGCAGTTTGGAACATCCACCATTGAAAGTTATGAAGCCTCCTCTATTTATGTCTGTGGTGATTTTGGAAAGTTCTGCTTCAAGCTGAACATGTTGCTTCTCTCTCTCTCTCTCTCTCTCTCTCTCTCTCTCTCAGGATGATACTCCACAACTGACAATGAGGACCTTTCTGTGGGGATCCCTTCTCCTTTCCTTGGGTCCCAGTCCTATGTTTGGTCAGGTTTGGGGTCTTGGTTTCCTGAGCTCCAGGGGGATTAAATCTTCCTGTCTGTCCAGCCCTTCTATTCTATGACTGGATCAACATCACAAAGTATTCACTGATCTCAGGAGACCAGTCCAAGAAAACACTGCGGGCAGCTGGCTGAAGCGCTCAACACAGTGAATTCCTAGGTGCATTGCCCCCTGGGAATTATGAATATGCAAATCGAGTCTGTGGAGCCTCGGTTAGGAGTCTCAAACACAGGACTAGCCAGATATACCTCCAGGGAATTTCCCAGCAAAGGGGTGGCTCCTTGTGGAGAACACTATAACCACCATATTAAGTGGCCCTTTCAGTCAATATCCAGCTCTTTTGCAAGATTAGAGATATGACAAGGGAATACCAAGGCCAGGTAAATAATAAATGACAAAAACCAGGGAAAAATGGGTAAAAGCAGGTAACCAGTCCATACAACGCTAGTCCATCTGCAGGATGTTAAATAATGTTTTAGCAACCACCAGTCCTTTGGCCATGGTCCATTTTTAAGGATTTGCAAAAAGTTTAAAGAGTCCAAACAGACAAAGTCTCTGTAGGCTTAATAGTTCAAAATTCACAACAAATACTTACCACGGGTGCCTCTGTGTAGGAGTCCTAGGTACTGCAGGGGCCTCTACCGGTCATAAGCGCTGTAGGCCTCCTGGCCCTGTGGTCACCTATTGGCCAAGATTTTGCTCTCCCTATACAGCTCCTTTAACTCCACTCACCCCGCATTCTGATGTTGTGTACCTGGTGCGACCTGTTTTGGCCTACTCTTCACCCTTTTGTATACTAACATTAACTGCATATCTACATTTTTAACATTTTGAACTTATATACATTTCCCACATTTTACAGCTTACTCTCTGTATCTGAGTGGTGGGTGACCCAAGTTGATACATGTCGATCTACGTAATTCTGATGTGTAACTAGTGTGGGTGTGTCTATGTATCACAGGTAAACAGGGTAACAGTCTGCGACTACTTGATCTCACAGTAGGAATGGCGGGTGCAGGATTCTCTAAGTTTGCTACAAGGGGTGGTTCTTCTGCTCTTGATTCATCAACTGGTTGTGGGAAAGTCAACAAAGGTATTAAGTATGCACCCTCTATTTGAGGCCAGTCTGCAGGAAGGTCTCCTAAGATTGTCTTTTCCTCTTTTTCCTCTTCCTGACAAGGAATTATCTCTCTAAGTTGCAATTGTTGAGGACATTTCTTTAAATGGTCTCTGGACACTTTAGCTGTTGTTCTACCTTTGATTCAAACAGGGTTTCTGGTTATCAAAGTTTGATGGTAGTACAGTGTAGGGTTCTGCTTCCCATTGATCATCCAATTTGTGCAGTCTTCTTTTTCTCTTCAAAACCAATTCACCTGGTATTAAGGGTGTTCCTTGTGCACTTATGTTAAAGTCTGCTTCTTGCTTTTCTCTTGATTTTGCCAGATCTTCTCTCTACACATTCCTGTATTTTCTTATACTGCTCTTTTCTTTGGTATCCCAATCATGCATCTGAGGTGTTTACTTCAGGAATTACAATACCCATTTAAAGTCTACTGGCAATTTTCCTGGTCTTGCTCTCATGAGGTATGCAGGGGTACAATTTGTTTAGCTCACTGGGATGTTGTTGTAAATGTCAACAAGATCTGGTAACTTCTCTGGCCATCTGTTTCGTTCTAGTGGCAAAGTTTTTAACAATTCTATCACTATGTGATTCATTTTCTCGCATATTCCATTGGTTTGAGGATGGCAAGGCGTGGTACAAATCTTCTTGCATCCGTACAAGTTACAGAAGTCTTGAAACAGTTCCGCTTAAAGGTAGGACTTTGATCTTTCAATACCTGCTATGGATACCCAAATGGTCTGCAGAAACAAGCTTGAAAGGTTCTTGCTGCTGTCTGAGTTGTTAAGTCTTTCACAGGAGCTACCATTAGGAATCTGGAATAGTGGTCCACCATGGTAAGAGCATAAGCATAGGCTGATCAGCTTGACATGATCTAAGACTACTAATTTCAATGGTTGTTTAGTGATGATAGGCTGTAGTGGTGCCTTCTGGCTGTTACAGTGTTTTCTTTCCAATGAGCATGGTCCACAATTTTTACACTATTTTTCTATGGTAGATCTCATACCAATCCAATAGAATCTTCAATGTAACAGGATTTCCAGCTTTTTCCATCCAAAGTGTCCTGCTCCATTATGGTATGCTTCTAACAAAATTTTGAACCCCTCTTTTTGAATCCACAATTTGCCATACCATTTCATGCGTCCTGGGGTTGATATACCGTCTGCACAATTTATCTTGATAAATGAATAACCTGCTTCTTTCCTTCCACAAATGTTGGGCCTGAGGTGGAACATTCTCATCAAGACGGGAATCCAGTTGGGTTACCAGCCTCTTCACTAGGCTCACTGCCAGATCACTGCCTTGTGTCTCCTTTCAATCATAATGAGGCAACAGGTTCAATGCTACATTCTGATGGTTTTGATAGATATGGGTTTCTGTCATTTCCCATTTTCTGTTTTTATGAAAAGTTGGGATTTCTACCTCCTCCAAGTCATCCACCTCTTCTTCAGGTCCTTGCAGATGTATTTGAGGGTTTCTAGAGAGAGCATCAGCATTGGCATTTTTACAGCCTGCTCGGTACTTGATGGTAAAGTCATAATTTGATAGCCGAGCCATCCAGCACTGCTCCAACGTCACCGAGCTTCGCAATATCCAGGTGTGTTAATGGATTATTGTCCATGTAGACGGTAAATTTTGAAGCTGCCAGGCAATGCTTAAACCTCTCTGTTATAGCCCAAACTCAGGCCAAGAACTCCAACTTATAGGAACTGTAGTTTTACGGGTTCTTCTCTGTGGGTCAAAGTTTTATGCTGGCATAGGCAATTACTCTTTCCTTGCCACCTTGTACTTGGGATAGTACTGCTCCCAAGCCTACATTACTTGCGTTAGTGTACAAGACAAATGGTAAGTTATTTACAGGATAAGCCAGTATTTCTTCACCGTCAGAGCCCGCTTCATCGGCTTGGAAAGAGTCTTCTTGCTCTTTTCCCCATGCAAATGGTGGCTCAGAGGACCTCCTCTTCTTAGTTTGGCCTACCAGAAGATCTTGCAGGGGCTCTGCCATCTTTGTGTAGTTCTTTATGAATCGTTTGTAGTATCCCACCAAACCTAGGACTTGACGTACCTCTCTGAGAGTGGTTGGCCTCTGCCAATCCTGGATAGCTGTCACTTTTTCCGGATCTGGTGCTACTCCATCTGCGCTGACCACATGCCCGAGGTATTGGACTTTTGGTTTCAGCAGGTGACATTTATATGGTTTAAGTGTCATCCCGTACTTTGCTAGGGCTACAAATACCTCTGCCAGGTGTTCCAGTTAATGCTCATAGGTCTTGGAATACATGATGACATTTTCCAGGTATAAGGCACCGTCTTGTAAATTCCTGTGTCCCAGGAACATTCCATGAGTCTTCGAAACGTTCCCGGTGCATTGCATAACCCGAATGGCATGCTATTGAATTCACATAGGCCCATTGGTGTTGCAAATGCTGTCTTCTCTCGGTCTTCTTCTGCAATGGAAACCTGCCAACACCCACTAGTGAAATCTAATGTGGAGAAATAATTAGCAGTTTTTAATGCCACAAGAGACTCTTCAATACTGGGGTAACTAGTAAGCATCTTTGTGAGTGATCTTATTGATTTCCCTGTAATCCACACACATATCCTCATAGTGCCATCTTTCTTTCTGACTAGGAATAAGGGGGATACCCATGGACTACAACTATCTCTTATAACCCCTACCTCCTTCATGTCTTGCAGCATTTCTTTAGCACATTGGTAGTGATTTGTTGGAACGGGTCTGTATCTCATTTTAATTGGGGGATGATCTTTCGTGGGTATATGAGGGTGTACCACTTTAATTCTCCCAAAATCTAATGGATGTTTACTGAATACATGTTCAAACTCTTGTGCTATGCGGTGGACTCCATGCTTCTGGTAAGAAGGGGTGGTATCAGTTCCTACATGCAACTGCTGACACCACTCCTCCAGCTGTCCCCTTAGGGTACCTTTACACACGGAACTTTTCTAGGAATTTCACTGGCAACTTACTGGTTGCAGTGAAATCATGGACACATTGTTCTATGTTGTTGCCATGTACAAATGGAAAAATGTCTCCATGATTTCACTGCAAAAACTACTAGAAAAAGCAGCATCAAAAAACTTACCATCAATGCCGTAGACAAAAACCAATACTACACTTGCAGGACGCAGTCAGACCACACTTGTGTAGCAAGCCCAAGTGCAGGCTAATAAATCACCTCAACCAAGGTATGGGAGGCGACTTGCCATGCACACTAAGGGCCTGCATAGGGCACCATTCACACTGATACATATGGTGCAGAATGTCTGAAAGCTACCCAAAAGCTCTTCTGCCTGAGCCATGGGCTGCACAGTACAATGTTTCTGCACCACTAGATGAATGGCGCCCCCTAGGGGCCCAACTACACCCTGAAATGAATAAAAAAGTGCAGAAAAGTTCTCTGTATGATGAACAAAAAACCTTTATAGATGGGATATTGGTTCATGTGTTGGCCAAGACACTTAAGCTGATGATCCACAACACGGATTCCCATGCTCATCAGTCCTATCAAAAATATACAAAAACTACTAGAAAAAGCAGCATCAAAAAACTTACCATCAATGCCATAGACAAAAACCAATACTGCACTTGCAGGACGCAGTCAGACCACACTTGTGTAGCAAGCCCAAGTGCAGGCTAATTAATCACCTCAACCAAGGTATGGGAGGTGACTTGCCATGCACACTAAGGGCCTGCATTGGGCACCATTCACACTGATAGTGTGAATGGTGCACTATGCAGGCCCTTAGTGTGCATGGCAAGTCGCCTCCCATACCTTGGTTGAGGTGATTTATTAGCATGCACTTGGGCTTGCTACACAAGTGTGGTCTGACTGCGTCCTGCAAGTGCAGTATTGGTTTTTGTCTATGGCATTGATGGTATGATTTCACTGCAACCAGTAAGTTGCCAGTGAAATTCCTTGAAAAGTTGCCGCGTGTAAAGGTACCTTAAGAGTTGTTTTCCTCCACCTGGTTGGACGGGGGCAAGGGCTCTACTGCCTGTATATGACTGTCACAGAAAGTGTACAGCTTTGCTAAAGTAGCATACCTGGGTAGTGTTACTTCTTTTTTCCCACAGTTTAATACACGGATTGGTACTCTTCCCCTGCGTACATCTACCACCCCTCTGGCTGGCAGTAGTGTAGGTCTGTGTTCTGAATATACCGGCTCTACAACTGCTTGGTACTCCTTTCCTCTGAGACCTATAGCTGCTGAGCACCATATCATCATTTCACTCTCTGGTGGTAACACAATAGGGAACGTGTCTGTTACCCGTACACTGCCAATCTCTCCTCCAGACAGATTTACCTGTTGCTTGTGCATAAGGGCTCGGATTTCTCTCTGGAGAACCCTCTTCTGTCCATTATCAGCAGTCACAGCAATCTGTTGGAGTAAAAACAACACTTCTACAAGGCAGTTTTCAATCGCATTAGTACCAATTACCATGTAGGGGCATTTATTATTAGGGTCATCTTCTACCACACATCTTCTAACCCTTGGCCTTTTAACTCTACCCTCCCCAGCCTTATTGTAACCTCTCTAAACCCTACCTGATTTAGTGGTTGTCGATTAGCTGCTAGAATAACAAAGCTAGAGCCTGGAGGTTTAAGATCGCTATCAGACCAAAATTTTTATAAAGGATATGTGGGATGGTGGTAACCTGTGATCCGGTGTCCAGAATGGCTAAAGTGGGGATTCCTTCTAGCGTAATGTTGAGGTACAGACGACCTCCCACATACCGACTACGGCAGTCATATGGGGCCAAGTGTCTTACTCCTGAGACCTGGCCCCCGGCCATAAGGATCGCTGGTTTAAAGGACATACTCTTGCGAAGTGGCCTGGTTTATTACAGCGAAGACAGACGGATTGTCTTGAACAATCCGTGTAGTCGATGGCTCTGTGTCGGAATGGTGTGTTGGTCCCCTGAACGGGCGACTTGTTGGTCCCCTCCACATGCGACATGGGCTTCTTCTTCATCCATGGACATCCGCAGGCCAATCAGCTAGCTGGATCTTGCTTGGTGGATGTGACCCTGGCCGCTCTTGTAAGAGTGTCAGCACAAAGTACAATTTTTTGGTTAGCTGCAGCACCTGGATACATAGGTCATCATCAGAGTTTAGTGCTCCAGCTTGCCTTACAATCTCTGCAGGGTCTTTAGAATTAGGCTCAAAGTCTGTGGGAGAGGTTTCAGCTTGCCAAGATGAAGTTGCAAGTTCTGCAGACAATGGGTCTTGTAATACAATTATAGCATGTTCTTTAGAGTATTAAAGTCTACATCAGGATGATCTAAGACCCACATATGTACCTGCTGGCGGTGAAAGGCTGACCTCAATCCAGCCATAAACTGTTCTGCAAGCATTTTATCATCATCTTCTACACTTGCCGGGTCTACCTGTTTTAAAGACTGGAGTGCCCCTTGTAAAAACAAGGCATAGTCTCTGATGGTATCTTGTGGTCTCTCTTTACATTGGTAGAATAACATCCTTAGCTCAGCCTGTGTGCGTTTTTCAAAAGCAGCTTTGAGCTTGCGAAACCCATTTTCTACTGAGTCTCTGTCAGCATCTATCCAAGACTAGACCTCTAGCTCCGCTGCACCTATTAATTGTCCCAGGACAATGGTGACTCACTGCTTTTCTGTCATTGCATACATATCCAGCACTGCACATATTTTACATTTGAAGGCTGCTAAGGAACCGGGTTTACCTTCATAGTACGGTAATCATTTTGCTCCCGGTATGAACGGCAAGGCTACCGCTCCGGGTGCTGTGGCTCCTACACCGGCTGAGGGACCAGCCGGTGCTGTGTCCTGGACATCCCCCCCTGCGGTGACTTGGACTTTGTCGGCTTCACTCATGGCGGTGCCCCCCTAGTTTACCGCTGCCAGTCTCTGAGGTAAACTTTGGGGTTGTCTCCAGCATCAGCCACTAGGTACACAGAATGACAAACTTCAGATCATCAGTCCTCGGGTCCCTCCGGAACCAGCCACTGCACTTCATCAATCCTCGGCAGAGCGAAGGGGCAGAGCCTATTTTCACACTCTTTTTTAACCGCTCCGTGACGCAGCTGCCTCAAGATGAACCTGCTGCTTTCTCTCTCTCTCTCTCTCAGGATGAGATGAGGACCTTTCTGTGGGGATCCCTACTCCTTTCCTTGGGTCCCTGGTCCTATGTTTGGTCAGGTTTTTTTTCTTGGTTTACTGATCTCCAGGGGGATTAAATCCTCCTATCTGTCCGGCTTTCTCTGCTATGACTTGATCAACGCGCTTTAGCCAGCTGCCCGCAGTGTTTTCTTGGACTGGTCTCCCTGAGATCAGTGAATACTTTGCAATCTTGGTCTACTAGGCCTTGCTCCCACCTAGCCAGAATCCTACTCCACACTGATGAGGGGCAACACCCCGAAACAGCTGTATGTGGATGGATACCTGGCCTTGGTATTCCCTTGTCATATCTGTAAACTTGTAAAAGAGTTGGATATTGACTTAAAGGGCCACTTCATTTGGTGGTTATGGTGTTCTCGGCAAAGAGCCACCCCTTGGCTGGGTCCTTCCCTGGAGGGATATATGGCTAGTCCTGTGTTTGAGACTCCTAACCGAGGCTCCACAGACTCTATTTGCATGTTCATATTTCCCAGGGGGCAATGTGCCTAGGAATTCACTGTGTTTGAGCGCTTTAGCCAGCTGCCCGCAGTGTTTTCTTGGACTGGTCTCCCTGAGATCAGTGAATACTTTGCAATCTTGGTCTACTAGGCCTTGCTCCCACCTAGCCAGAATCCTACTCCACACTGATGAGGGGCAACACCCCGAAACAGCTGTATGTGGATGGATACCTGGCCTTGGTATTCCCTTGTCATATCTGTAAACTTGTAAAAGAGTTGGATATTGACTTAAAGGGCCACTTCATTTGGTGGTTATGGTGTTCTCGGCAAAGAGCCACCCCTTGGCTGGGTCCTTCCCTGGAGGGATATATGGCTAGTCCTGTGTTTGAGACTCCTAACCGAGGCTCCACAGACTCTATTTGCATGTTCATATTTCCCAGGGGGCAATGTGCCTAGGAATTCACTGTGTTTGAGCGCTTTAGCCAGCTGCCCGCAGTGTTTTCTTGGACTGGTCTCCCTGAGATCAGTGAATACTTTGCAATCTTGGTCTACTAGGCCTTGCTCCCACCTAGCCAGAATCCTACTCCACACTGATGAGGGGCAACACCCCGAAACAGCTGTATGTGGATGGATACCTGGCCTTGGTATTCCCTTGTTATATCTGTAAACTTGTAAAAGAGTTGGATATTGACTTAAAGGGCCACTTCATTCGGTGGTTATGGTGTTCTCCGCAAGGAGCCACCCCTTGGCTGGGTCCTTCCCTGGAGGGATATATGGCTAGTCCTGTGTTTGAGACTCCTAACCGAGGCTCCACAGACTCTATTTGCATATGACTTGATTAACAGCATTTTTGGACTCCGGTGTCTGGGTAGGCTAAATTCAATTCTTTTTGTTACCCTCTTTCTAGTATTTTCTAACTTTCCACTTGCCTCCATCCCTTTCTAGGGTACTACACAGCTCCGGAGTCAGTCTTTTCTGTTTCTGGGCCTGACTTGGTCCCAGCAACCAGCTCTTCCTCCTTCTTGACTCCTCAACTGTCACTCCTTGACTCCCTCTGTCTGACTGACTAACTGGCTCCTCCCCCCAGGCCTAGATCTTTATAGGGAATCTTACTTAAGGAAGCAAGTGGAGCTCCGCCTTCAGGCCTGGGGTGGAAAATGTTGTGTGCTGTGTGTGGCAAGGTGTACATCCTTCCCTGCATTGGTGGGTCCTGTGGCAATTCCTGCAGGGGTGCCACATTTGTGTCTGTGTTTGGCAGCTTTCAGACACCTTTGAATGTGTTTTCTATGCCTTGAAAGTTGCCTGCCATTGATTTCAAACCTTTCTATGAAAATTCAGCCAACGTTCGCCGAACAAGGTGGCAAACCCCCTACATTCGGCGAACAAATCCGAATGCTAACACTATGGTGTTCACTCCTCTCTTTTTAGAAGCAACTCAAATGCCATCTATCAATTACCAGGAATGGGATGAATTGGCTTTATATATCTAAACAAGCTCTGATCAAGTTTACTTAGGCCGGCTTCACACTATGTTTTTGATTCATCCGAGTCTATCCGTGTTAAATCGGATACACTCGGATGCAATTTGGCCTCGCATGTATGCCTATGGGGCTCGGATTGTGCTCGGATGTGTCCTTTTGGCCATCCAATTTAAGCACAATCCTTAGCCGTCCGATGTAGTCACAGATCCAAAATCGCAGCCTGCTGCGATTTTGGTGTCCGTGACTAAAATTGGACACCACGGATCCGTGATGGATACATGATGGTCCGTAGGGCTACATAATGGGAGCCTATGGACATCAGATCAATTCTAAATTGATGTGTGGCTCCAGTAACAATTAACAACCCTGCCTGTCCCTATCACTCCCTGTCTCTCTGTGCCTGTCCCTCTTCTATCTCTGCCCCCCTCTCCTCTATCCTCTACCCCTTGTCCTCCCCCTGTTCTCCCCCTGTCCTCTCCCCTCCAGTATGTGAAAAATAAAAAAAATCCTCTCAGAGGATACATTACTTTCCGCCGGCTCCATGCGACAGTCACTATCTGGTGGCTGAAAGACCTGTGGTGATGTCACAGAGCCGGTCAGCTGACACATCATCATCTCTGTGACATCACGAGAGGTCCTGTACCCGGCAGAAGGGGACTGTTGCATGGAGCCGGTGGACAGGTAATGTATTCTCTGGGAGGTTTTATTTTTCACATACTGGAGGGGAGAGGACAGAGGGGAGAACAGGGGGAGAGGATAAGTGGAGGGAGCAGAGATAGAAGAGGGACAGGCAGGTACAGATAGAGGAGATGCAGGGACAAACAGGGACAGACAGGGAGAACAGGATAATGATAATAATATTTATTCATTTATATGCGCTATTAATTCCATAGCACTTTACATACATGAGTAATGCTGTCTCTCTTGGAGCTCACAATCTAAACATCCTATCAGTATGTCTTTACAATGTGGGAGGAAACTGGAGTGCCCAGAGGGAAACCCACGCAAACACAAGGAGAACATACAAACTCCTTGCAGATGTTGTCCTTAGTGTCCTTGGTGGGAATTGAACCCAGGACTTCAAGACCCCAGTGCTGCAAAGGCTGCAGTGCTAACCACTTGAGCCACCGTGCTGCCCGTGCTAATCCACATGGATTCTGCATAACACGGATATGGATGGCTATTTGCCATCCAATTGCAGGGATCCATGTGGATCCATGACTGTCCGTGAGGATCCGACCTAAACACGGATCCCCACGGACAGCCACAGTAGTGTGATGGCAATCTTAACCTGCTAGATGGTCCAGCTGTCCATTTGATTGACTTTTTATTTCCCCATTTTTAAGTTTTTTGCTTGATTAGTTACACAAGTTAATACAAATGTCTTTGGTACATACAGTATTTGTATATATTTATTTCATTGTTAGTACTTTATGCCTGTTTTGTTTTGTAATACTTTTAGTCCTACATTTTCGTTCATTTAGGTACCGTATATACTCGTGTATAAGCCGACTTTTTCAGCCCAAAAATTGGGCTGAAAAGATCCCCCCCTAGCTTATACGCGAGTCATATACACTATAGTGTGGTGGGGGCTGTGTCCGGGCACTGCATGAGGCAGGTGGAGGCGGGGAGAGACTGCAGAATGAGCGGCACGTCACGTGGTGCCGCTCATTAATTATGCATGGGGAGCAGCGCATAGTACATTGCTGCTCCCCTGCACAGTATAGCCTCCCCGCTGTCTCCCCGCCTCCCCTATGTATACAGAGGCCCCCCGCAGTGATCCATCTCACCCCCTTTGTCCTGGTCTCCGTCTCAGCTCCGTGCCCCGCGGTTTCTAATCCCGGTCTCCCCTGCTCTTCCTGCTTGAATGTAATCATGTGACCCGCATCACATGATCGCAAACAAACAGGAAGTGCGGGGAGGACGCCGGGATTAGAAGCTGCGGGGCATGCAGACGGAGCAGCTGGAGGACCACGGGTGCCTGCAGACCCAGGGTGAGTTAGATCACTGCTGGGGGGGGCCTCTGTATACATGGGGGGCGGTGAGACAGCAGGGGAGCTGTATACCAGTGCTGGGCCTGTATACCAGTCCTGGGGGCTGTATAGCACTGCTGAGGGGCCTGTATACCACTGCGTTTTGGGCTGTATACACTGCTGAGTGCTGCTGGGGCTGTATAGCACTGCCGAGGGGCCTGTATACCACTGCTGGGGCTGTATACCACTGATGAGGGGCCTGTATAACTGCTGGGCGTATACGTCCTGGGGGCTGTATAGCACTGCTGAGGGGCCTGTATACCACTGCTGGGCCTTTATACCACTGATGAGGGGCCTGTATACCACTGATGAGAGGCCTGTATACCACGGCTGGGGACTGTATATCAGTGATGGCGGCAACTGTATACTAGTTATGGCCACTATATACCAGTGATGGCTGCTATATACAGGGATGGTGGCTATATACCAGTGATAGGGGGCTTTATAACAGGACGGTGGTCTGCTGCTTTGGTAGTTTACTGTTTCTATTTAAAATAAAAGTTCAACATTTTATTCGTATCTATTTTCATTTTTAAAATTTTTCAGTACGGTAGCTGCTGCATTGTCCACCCTAGGCTTATATGCGAGTCAATAGGTTTTCCCAGTTTTTGGGGACAAAAGTAGGGGGGTCGGCTTATACACGGGTCGGCTTATACACGAGTATATACGGTATATGAAGGCTGATTTTTATGCATGTAGTTTTGAGGTAATTTTCTATATATCTGTTCAATGTCTTTCTTTTGAAGATAAAGAGAAATAGCAATGCTGATGTTGTTTTGTTGGTATTCTTATACTTCATGAGCTGAATCTTTTTCTTAGCAAATGTTCACATTTTCTTGCACCCTCCCCTGTACAGAAAGTATGATATTCATTGCTGTTAGTTTTTAGAAAAAATATTACTTAAATACTTAATTATGATACTTATCATTTTATTTATGTGATAACATTATCTGACATTCATCTGCACTAGAGATGAATGAACCTTTTGATGTGGGATCGTTCTGTGCACCGAACATGCACATGTCTGTCAGTACTTCCAAACCCCTTTCAAATCAATGGGAGGCAAAATCAAGGGCATAGAAAACACTTTCCAAGGGTCCCAAAAGCTGCCAAACACAGCTCAAACTGTGTTACAGTGGAGCCCCGCTGTTTTGGCACAAACATTAGCTTCCTTTGATTATTATTTATGAAGCTACAGCACTGCTGTCACCATGCTTCCGGGCCTGCCAAAGAACATCACTGCTTTCCTACTCTTGATTGGTTAAAGTCACATTTAGCCCCGCCCACACTTTCTGCTGGCATCTGTAATTGATTGGAAATATGGCAACAAAACGGACATCAGATTACTGTAAAAGTAAATTTATAATTGAAAAAATGGCACGCCCTTCGCCATATTTTTGGTTGCCAGCCAGGTACAACTTGGCAGCTGGGGGCTTGAATCATCAGTGTGGGGATGCTGAAGTGTTCTGTGCCCTCCTCTGCTAATTGCAGCCAGCAGTCACGCCAGAAAAAGATGCTTTCATAGAAGCGTCATTTTTTGGGAGCTGTACCCAACTCCTCCAGCTGCCCTGGTGCCAGTGGCAAACTGGGCAATAAAGCAGTTAATGCCAGATATGTATTGCCAGCTGGCACTAAGCCCAAAGTTCATAATGTCGGGCCGATGTTAGACCCCGCTATTAGGAACCTCTAAGTAAATTGTAAATAATACACCACAGCATGAAAAATAATATATTTGGAAAAAGATCACAATCACAATCCTCATTTCCATCTTTATTACTTCCACAAATACCCTCCATGATCCTCTGCAATGTCCTATCACGTCAGGACCGAAAACTGTCTGATTTTCAGCTAGCACTGTTAACGGATTGACATCCCAGTCAGGTTTACCTCAGGTCAGCTACAGTGACTGAGCTGTGACCTAAGGTGAAATTGACTGGGGTGGCTACGGGCTGCAATTCTAAGCGGGGCGGAGAATGCTTGCGCTTTCCCATGCTGAAGATTACAGCCCCAGCTGCTTAGTTGAACCTGTCTGGCAACCAAAAATATAGTGAAGCCTCATGTCATTTTTTTATTATTTCAATAAATAATTAAAAAAAGAGGGTTCCGCTCTATTTTGATCACCATCAAGGTAAAACTAGGCAGCTCGTCAGTCATTTTATCTTGACTGTTAGCAAATAAGTGTAGAAGAGGTGGCCTCACATGCTGTTGACGCTCTGCAATAATAAAGGTTTGCTCTCCAAAAAAAAAAAAAAAAAATGAATATTGAAAAAATATGTATATAAAACTCTATTGAAAGGATGTTTAAGGGACATTGTAAGGTTCCTGGACTAAATAGCTGCTGCAACATCTGGTATTGTTTCAAAAATTCACATCCTGAAGGTGTCAAAACACCTGTGAACTCTCAGGAACCTTAACATTTTTTTTTAAAGGTGAAAAAATTCTGCACTTTAACACAAGATGGTAGACCTGATGGCTGGGATCACTTCTAACCATAAGGTTAGGTGTTGTTCCTGGCCAGTGGGTCTTCTGGTGAGTGTTTTGGCCCCTAAGATTCAATGCAGGTTTTCAGGTCATTTTAAATTTCTAAGGGTACCGTCACACTGTGCGACGGCACCGGAGATGTTGGCGGCAACGGACGGGAGCGCGCAGTTTTTTTCCGCCCCCACCAGCGTCGCCGTCCCCATTTATACGGGGCGACACCTCCAGCGACGTCCCGGCGATCTGACAGGCGGCATCGCCGCAGGGGTTTCTTAAAATCCCAGCGGCGATGCCTTAAATGGGAGCCTATGGCTCCCATCGCCTGGCAGATTGCCATTGGCCATTTACATGGGGCGATGTGTACACATCGCCCCAGATCGGCCGCCTGGTTTCAGAGCACTGCTGTGAAACCAGGCGACCACTAAAAGGCGTCGCCATCGCCTAATTACATTAGGCGATGCAGGGGCGATATCGGTGCCGATAAGCCACGCCCCTGCATTGCCTAAGAAATTGGCGGTGCTGTCGCATAGTGTGATGGTATCCTAAGTTCTTCCTAAACAAAGATGCATTCGGTGATTTTTTTGTACATTGCTCGGGTTTCGTATCTGGGTCCAAATCGTCAATGTTCATGACTATTTTGAAATTTTCAAGCATGCTCAGGGAAAGTTCACTCATATCTAATCTGCACCGTAATACCTGCCTGAATTGAAGGGGTAGGTCCATTTAAAAAAGTAAAAAGTGTTTAAAGAAAGTAGGTGGATTTTCCATGAAGTGAATGTGGTTTCTGTAATTTTGACATACTTATTAGTCCTAAAAATAAAAAATTGCACATATTTTGACTCAAGTCTAAAACTGCACAAAGCAGGCATAGATTTTATTTTCTTTAGAGCTTCATTTACTTTAGGATTATTCAAAATGAACCATACTTATGACATGCATCTAATATATCTGGCATACACTAGTGCATCTCAATGAATTAGAATATCATCAAAAATCAATGTGATATTACTTTGTTTAAGGGCATTTCAGGGAGCCCTGAAACACGTTGACTAATAAATCAATATTATATTCACCCTTTTATGTCTCGTTCAATACACCAGAGTGGTTTTTAACCCTTCCTCTTCTCTACTTTAGCTTTCTGAAATAATGACCTTTGGGTTTTTATTGGCTGTAAGCCATAGTCATCAACAATAACAGGAAAAACTTTTGAAGTACATCATTCTGTTTGTAATGAATCTATATAATATATGTATTTCACTCTTTGTATTAAATTACTGAAATAAATTAACTTTTTGATGATATTCTAATTCATTGAGATGAACTAGTGTGACCAAAATTTGCTTACGTTTTGCACTGCTGTACAGAGTTGGTTCAAATTGATAAGCATGTCCCAGTTCATCCAGTTCATCCACAACAACAATGGTCTGTTGCAAGAGGATCGTGTGGTAAAATTACCTCTTACCTTCCAATTGAAAAAATGGGCATGCGTTTCACTGTATTTTTTATTGCCATCAAGGTAACTCAAGCAGCTGGGGCTGGAATTCTCAGCATGGTGAGGCCCAAGCATTTTGGGCCCCATGCTAAAAATTGCAGCCCACAGCCACCACAGAATCGGCACCTCCATGAGAGACACCAAAGCTGACGGTTACCATGCTCTTCCAGTTGCCCTGGTGCTGGTGGCCGACTGGGTAATAAAGGGTTAATGTCATCTGAGATGACACCAAGCCCTAGATTAACAATTTAAGACCCGGCCATTATCAATCTATAAGTAAGTAGTAAAAACACGCAACACAGAGAAATAATTTATTTGGAATAAAACACACAGACATCCCGGTTTACCATGTTTATTATCACCCATGAAACATAGCCTCTGATGGTAATCCATGTCCAGCACGCGTTGTCCTGTGAGTCTAACCATCTTAAGCCTGCTACATCTGGATGAGTGTAGAGTAGTGTCTGCCCACTGGGATTAGCATTCAGACACTGGCAACAGGCTTTCTGAGATGAGCGGTGACATGGCTCTGCAGAGTTATCAAATGAACTCTATCATGGCGTAACTGTGTGTCAGTGTGAGTCTGCTGCCCTAGATGAACGGACATGTATTTGATAACATAGATGTAGCATTGCTGGAGGTCTGGTGTGAAGTGAACAGTGCCGGATCCGATTTTGGCCCATAGTATTCCTATGGGGCCGGATGGCAGTATTTTTCCATCCGGTTCCCTGCTATCAGGGAGGATCGAGGAGAATTATTTTTTTTCCCCAGACACAAAATCTCAGCTTGCAGCGTTTTTATGTCTGGGGCAAAAATTTGACAAAATCGTATCCACACGGATCCGGTGCCCCCTAATATGCGAGGTTACGGGCGCCAGATCGCACCAGATATGACAGAAAATCAGATTCTGCTGCCAGAACCGTGGCAAGGGACAGCTCCTGCAGCTGCGGACTGCCGATACCAGCAGAAAACAGGACCAGAGGGCATATTTGCCCTCTGATTCTGTTCTGTCTGGAGCTATCAGGCTGTGTTCGGTGCATCCAGCAAAACACCGGACACAGCCTGACAGCTCAAAACCGCGGTGTGAACCTAGCCTAAAACACAGTAAAACCTGAGGTGTTTCCACTTTCTTCACAAAACAAAAAACAATGTGTTGTGACAGATAATCCTAGAATCACAAAGATTTTGCTGATAAACAAAAGAGCAGCAAATCCTGTGGTGTTTACACTGTCTCCAGAGAATAAAAACGTAGGTGTGAGAAAGTTTTTCCCTGATCACATAGGTTTTGCTGAAAACCAAAAACTCAGGATTAGATTAGCATAGATTTACATAAAACCAAGGCAAAACCTGATCTGTGGGCACATACCCTTAGGCCGGTTTCACACCACGTTTTTGGTGTTTCAGATTCTGTCCGGTGTTTTGCAGGAAACACCAAACAGAACCTGACTTACCCGGACAAACAGAACCCCCTCCAGTCCTGTTTTCTGCCGGAATCAGCAGATCGCAGCTGCAGCTGCTAAATTTTCAAGATCACGGGCGGCTGGGAGCTAGCTGCGGTCTTTAAATGTCTGCAGGGGCAGCTCCAGGTGCTGAAGTTTAGCAGTGCTCGTTGCTAAACTTCATTTTAGGGGGCGCGGGATCGCATCGGATCCTGGGTGGATTTATGCTGATTTTTTGCCGTGGACACAAAAACTCTGCAAGCAACGTTTTTTTATCCGGGACAAAAAATTGATGCAAAAAACGAGTTATTAGCCCAAATTATGGTATAAACACATGTCTGCCAGGTTGTAATAGTATATCATCTATCTAGAGAATTTTTATGAATATTGTGAAAGTTAATTTAGGTGGGGGTTTTCAGACATGTGTATTATGTAGTATCCTTTCTGTGGCTCTCATTCCTATTATTGGTGGACTGGTAGCATTCGGATGCATGATTTCGTGGTGTATTTTATCTTAATGATGTATTATTTATATGTGTTATGTATATTTTAATTATATACCAATAAACTGATTAATTTTATACCATAATTTCGGCTAATTACTCGTTTTTTGTATAGGTTTTTTCTGCTTTGAGTTTGCTTTACTAACTCTATTGGCCTATAATCTATTTTTTTTTTAAAATGGATGCAGCCTGATGCTGCCGGACAGGGACAAAACCGGGTAGCAAATAACTGCCATCCGGCCCTGTCCAGCACCATAGGGGTATATTACCACAAAATTGGGTCCGGGGCTGTCAGGTTCACACCGGACAGCCCCGGACCTGATCACACTGTGGTGTGATGCCGGCCTTAGTTTTCTGATACTGCCTTTTTTGAGTAGGTTTTGATCATTTATTGTTCTCTAATTTTGATCACCAGTGTAGTGCTCAGAGTGGAGTAAACAAGGGACCACATATTCAAAAGGCCCTGTCCATGGTAGATAACCCCTTTTATTTGCTGTATATAATGTAAAATACACAAATCAAATTGAAACAGCATCTACTAAGAATGTACTATAGTTGGCTACTTGTGGATGTATGAGTTTTGTCCTATATGTTTATAACACTGCTCACAGTCCAGAGAAGAAAAAGCCTTTGATAGAAACAATGTTTACTTCTACCTCTTTTGCCAAACTTCTTCTTTCCAAAAGGAAGAATTATCTCTCTGCTCTTGCGGCCTTGGCAGACTTTAATAAGTGTATCTGGCCACTGTCAAATGAAGAAATACAGAATTTTTGCAATGAACAACTTTATATTTTAGTTGATTTCAAATGTAATAAACTAATGGAAGATTTTATTCTGCATATGGGAAACAATAGTGTAATGGTTCTACCCAAGTCTTACAGCTGGGCTTGTGTGCTTGTCTGGTTAATACAGCATGTACAACGTAAATACAGAAATCAATTTAAAGAGTATATACAGGCTCGCGCCAGTCTTGATGAGGGGATGTGTTGGAGGAGACAGTCCTGATTCATTTCGATGTGATGTGTGTAGTAGTACGGA